>JAJEJO010000117.1:482532-533765 GCA_020662805.1 Glaucomys volans
AAAAGATGATTTGGGAGAAAAAAGAAGAATGACTTTGCAAAGGATGAGAACACTGTGTTTCAAATTAGCAGGCTTGTCAGAGGCTGACAGGATTTGAGATTTACATGGATTTAAACTTTTCTGGTATACCTGAGAGTAAAAAGCAGAGGCATCTCGAATTTTTAAAAGCTCACACTTTCAGAACAGAAGTGGAAGGTTTAGAGTGTAAACTGTGTGGCAGTAAGATTCGCTGATGACCACAGGGAAGAGCATTCTCTGAAATGGACGGAGAACTGTGTATATGCAGAGGTGTGAAGTAATGATGCACAGTTTGGGGTTCATGATAGGAAAGCATTCATCATCTGAAGGACCACTTAGACCAGAAAAACCAAAATACGTGGATTTACATTGGAGCCAGGAAGAACACATTGATTCCTTTAGTGTTTTATTTAGAGAGTATATTAATTTTCATATTTTAATAAACAAATATCAATTTACTTCACAAAAAAATTTCCTCAGGCTTCAACATGCTACTACAACAATAGAGTGATTGACCAATCAGTAAACCACTTTAAACGTGCTTATAATTCTTGTTCCCCAGGTACACCATGCCCTGTCTCTAGCTTTTCCCCCACCATGTGACCCACTGACCTCCACCCCTCCTTGCCAATCTTCCTTCAGGACCTAGGTCAGTTCCAGGTCAGCAATAAAGACTTCCCTTGGTCCTTCCATTCCACTCTGGTTGGCTCTCTTGCTGAACACTTATACCTCTGAACTATAATCTAGGGTTGCTAATGTCAGTTTTAACAAATATGAATTGAATCTTCTCAACTGGACTTTAATGCCCTCTGAAGCATAAGCCATGATGTAAGCAGAAAACATCTGATATACATCTTTATTTACCCAAAGAAAACCTAGCATAGCAGACTGTCCACAAATGCACATTTGTCTGACTCTATCTTAGTTAGCCCTACTAAATTGCACGCTGTAGATTTAGCATAGCATTCCAGCACACAAAAATAATTTTAAAAATTTTGTGATCTTTTATAATAAAAATTTTTATAATTCTACATGAAGGCTATCTTTTTCAAGCTCTATGCTACCTGAAAAACTGAAACACATGCCTTATATGACTTCGTTCAATAAACAGTCAACAGAACAGGGTTGAAGGAAAAGTCTTGTGACCTAGGGCTGACAGGAGTTAAACCCAATTATTTCACACGGATTCCAACTAAGAAAGGAGTACAGAGTTAGTGGAATACTAAGGGAGAATGATCAAATGCTTTATTGAAAAAAAAACCTAAAAATAACAATAACAATAAAAAGGGCTGGAGATGTGTACCCCTAGGTTCAATCTCTAGTAACCCCCTCACCAAAAACAGGAGGATCCCAAAGAGACATTTGTACATCTATGATCACTGCAGTATTATTCACAATAGATCTTCTGTAAAGTGTCTGTTCATTTCCTTGGCCCATTTATTGATTGGGTTATTAGTATTCTTGGTGTAAAGAGTTTTGAGTACTTTGTAGATTCTGGAGATTAGTGCTCTATCTGAAGTGTGTGTGGCAAAGATTTTCTCCCACTCTGAAGGCTCTCTCTTCACATTGCTGATTATTTCCTTTGCTGAGAAAAAGCTTTTTAGTTTGACTCTATCCCAATCATTGATTCCTGCTTTTATTTCTTGCGCTTTGGGAGCCATGTTAAGGAAATCTGGTCCTAGGCCAGATGAAGATTTGGACCTATTTTCTCTTCTATTAGGTGCAGGGTCTCTGGTCTAATTCCTAGGTCCTTGATCCATTTTGAGTTGAGTTTTGTACAGGGTGAGAGATACAGGTTTAGTTTCATATTGCTGCATATGGATTTCCAGTTTTCCCAGCACCATCTGTTGAAGAGGCTATCTTGAATAAAAAGGATTTGTAACAAAAATAAATTTTAGTCATGCCAACTCAAAGGTTATTAATCATGAGTAAGACCTTGGAAATCATATCCTTTAAGGAAAAACTAAAGACTAAAGGGGGGGACATATTTAACCTATGAAAAGACTAAGTGAAATCTAAAAGCATTAACAAGAAAACAGGGTTGGAGTTGTAGCTCAGTGGTAGAGTGCTTGCCTAGCATGTGTGAGGCACTGGGTTCTCAGCACCAAATACAAATAAAGGTATTGTGTCCATATGCCACTAAAAAAAATTTTTTTTTAAAGAAAACAGTACCTAAAAAACTAATTCTATGCTTTCAGTACCTAAAAAACTTATTCTATGTTTACTCATTAATTCATTCAACAAATCTTCATGGAACGCCAATGACACAGTAGGCACTGCTTCAGGAGTTAAGGATGTATCAGTGAACAAAACAAACACCACTGCCCTCATGTAATCTCCCATGCAGAGAGACAAACCATAAACATAATAAATAAGTGTAGCAGGCTTCCTCCAAGTGGCTCCCAATGATCCCTGGCACTCACACTCTTATGTAATTCCTCTCTGTGTGTGGGCTGGACCTAATAAATAGAATATAGCAAAAGTGATGGCATGTCACTTCCAAGGTCAGGTTATAAAAGACTGTGTTTCTGTCTTGCTCACACATTCTTGCTGTCTCCTAATTGCTTACTCTGGTGAAGCCAGCTACCATCTTATGAGCTGCCCTGTGGAAAGGCCCTAGGAGAGGCAAGGAACTCAAGGAAGCTTCCAGAAAATATTTAACACCTAACTGAAGCCCTCAGTTCAACAGTCCACAAGGAACTGAGTTTGTGTCAACAACCACATGAATAAACTTATTAAAAACTCCCTCTCCAGTGGAACCATGAGATGACTAAAGCCCTGGCCAATACCCCAGTGTAGCCTGGGAGGAACCCTACCAGATTCTTGATAAACAAAAGATAATGGTAAACATTATCATTTTAAGCCAAAAAGTTCTGGAATGATAATTTTATATAGCAACACATAACTGTTAAAAAGAGATATCTTTAAAAAAAAAAAGAGCAGGGAGTTTTAGGAAAGAGAATTTTAAGAACTGGTATTATAATGAATGTTTAGTAGACCATTATTCATAAAAGTCAAAAAGCAGCAACTCAAATGTCCATCAGTTGGTAAAAGCATAAACAAAGTGTTGTATGTCTAGCAGTGGAATATTACTCAGCCATAAAAAGAAATGAAGTGTTGACACATGGATGGCTCTTAAGCATATTATGCTAAAGGAAAGAAACCAATCACAAAATACCAAATACTATACTATTCCTTTATATGAAATATTCAGAAAAGAAAATCTATTTGAGACAGAAACTAATTTGTTGATTCCCTGGCATTGGAGATGGGAACTGAAGTAACTGTAAATGAGCATGAGGCTCTTATTAGGGTGATGGATCTGTTCTAAACTAGAAATGGTGGTGGTTGCTCAATCAGCAAATTTACTTTAAAAATCACTGACTCGTATGATTAAACCAGGTCAAGGTTAAGTTTATGGTATTTAACTATATCTCAAGAAAAGTCTTTTTTAAAAACTTGGGGGAGTCAGGAGCAGTGGTGCATCCCTATAATCTCAGCAGCTTGGGTGGCTGAGGCAGGAGGATCGTAAATTCAAAGCCAGCCTCAGCAACTTAGCAAGGCCTTGAGCAACTTAGCAAAACCCTGCCTCAAAATAAAAAATAAAAAGAGCTGGGATGGGGATCAGTGGTTAAGCACCTCTGGGTTCAATTTCCAGTACAAAAAAAAAGGCAGGGGGAAAGAGATAATAGGACATTATTGAAAACACATTAGCTGGGCATGGTGGCGCACGCCTGTAATCCCAGCACTTGGGAGGCTGAGTCAGGAGGATCGTGAGTTCAAAGCCAGCCTTGGCAACCGAGCGAGGCCCTGAGCAACTCAGTGAGACCCTGTCCCTAAATAAAATACAAAATAGGGCTGGGGATGTGGCTCAGTGGCCGAGTGTCCCTGAGTTCAATCCCTAGTTCCAAAAAAAAGAAAGAAAGAAAGAAAACACATTAGTAGACACTTAAAGCCATATGAATATCTAGGGGAGACGTACCAGGCAACAGAGAACTTCCGCCAAGAGCTTATGGCAGGAAAACAGCTGGTGTGTCTGCAACATGGCAAAGGTGCCAGTGCAGCTGGAGGTGAGCATGAGAGAGGAGCAGACAGTGAGCAAAAGAACAATGTGTAGAGGATGGTAGCCATGGTGATCACATAAGCTTTTCCCACCACCAGAAGGACTTTACCTTTTACCATGAAAGGAAAAAGGTATCTGAAGATTCTGGGCAGAGGAGTTTCATGACCTGACTTGTATTATAAAAGGATTATCCAATGTCAAGAAATTATAAAAAGGAAGCATTAAAGGCTCTGCCATCAGAGACACTGACCTCCCTATCTGACTGGGATACAGGAGAAATCCCTCCTTAAAAGGAGGGGAAACTTGTTAGTAACTCAGAATGTGGCCCACGGGTCACCTGCATCAGGCTCTGCCCCTCGCTTCTGAATATCAGGGACTGGGGATAACATTCTGAACTTTACAAATATCTTTTAGAAACAAGAAGCCAGATAAATGTTAAGGTACCTTCAACTCTAAATTGTGACAAAGTGCACAAGTTGCCTAAAGAAACGACTCATGTTGGGGGCTGGGGTTGCAGCTCAGTGGAAGAGCGCTTGCCTAGCACATGTGAGGCCCTGGGTTCGATCCTCAGCACTGCATAAAGACAAATAAATAAAATAAAGGTATTGTGTCCATCTACAACTAGAAAAAAATTTTAAAAAGAAATGACTAATGTTTACCATGAATAGACATCTAAATTGGTTATTCTGTTTTGTCACAGATGAAATGACTTCTCCCCGATTCTCTGAACACCTTACCCAGTTGTTTTTCTTCCCGGCATAAATTTCCATGTTCTCTCCGTACTGAGGCTCTTCCAGCAGCGTCTGGTACTCAAACATGAGGCGTGAGCTCTCGCGGAGGCGGCTGCACTGGAACTGGTGGTACTGCTGGACCAGCTCCTTCACCACCAGCAAGAGGCACTCCGGGTTTGAAGGGTTCCAGGAGGCGAGGTTCTGCAGAGTCATAAACAGAGACAGGTGAAAACAATTTCCTTGCAAATCTCTGTCACATCAATACAGAGTGAAAGAGGGATACAAATCTCAATGACAGACTTTTCTTAATTAGCCATGACCCCAGAGATGAAGTTACAGAAGGGTCTTGTGAGCTTGGTGATTCCTCCAGGCTTCTAAAACTCGGTGCAGAAAAATCAAGGATTTTTGCCATGAATAGGAAGAAATAGTAAAATGTAAGAAAGGGTAGTAACAAAATAAGAAACCGAAATATCCCAGAAGATCGGAACTTGTTTCTTATTCTTTCACAATTTTAACTTTTTTTTTCAAATTGGCACTTTTTTTTTCAGCATTATATGCAAAAGTAATTTAACTCCAGATCCACAGGTCATCTGCATCACCAATAGCAGATATAAATATTAGAGTCTCACAGAATTATAAACACAAAGGTGGTGGGTTCAGCCTGAAAAAAGAGGCATGGATTAGAAACAAGGGGAAATACAATTAGGAAAGGCAGGTCTAATGGAAAAAAGGAAGGAAATAACTGTGAAATTTTATGACCAGGAAAGTTTCTGGAAATGGGAGACACTGGGTTAAGTGCAGGGAAGTTGTTAGGCCCACATTCATTCACTGTACAAATATGAATCAATTCCTACCATGTATCAGTCACAGTTCTAGGCAAGGAAGAAAACAATTCAATTACATTGTAATGGAAAAGTAAAGAATAAATAAATACAGTAGATGTGATAAATGACATTGAGAAAAATATAGCATACATTCCAGAAGCCGAGTGAAGGGAGTTCTTCAAGGAAAAAGAAGTGATTGTTAAGTGTCCAGAGGTGCTGAGGAGTAAGACCAGACTGAGAGGTCTACATTGATCTAGTACACACAGATCAGCAGGGTCCCCAACAAAAACTATTTTGGTGGAGTAAGCTTGGTCATCAGGGGTTTAAGAGAGAATGCAAAGAAAGAAATTGCAGACAGCTAGTACAGACAAGTTCAAACTGGGAACTCGAGAGGAATGCAGGGTCAAGGGTATGCTTTATATGGATGTCCCTGGCCTACCAGAGTGTTCCTGCAGACAGGGAAAACTGATGATGCAAGAGAGAGAAGGCACGGATACCAGGACAAAGGCTAGCGAGGCAGGTGGGGATCCAAGGGCGGGAAGGGATTGAGGGGTTCTCCAAGAGGGATGGCCTTAGAAAGGAGCAGAGTCTACACACAGGAGGCAGAGAAAAAGTCAAATGAACAAGTACACATACAGGCAACCATTCCACCTGGTGGCAGGAGCTTGTGGCATTACTCTTCTGATGGCTGACATCTTCTCCATGACATGGGAAAGATGATGACCATCTCTGAAAGCGAGGGAGTGGGGTGGGATACTGAAGTTCAAAACAAAAGTACAAACAGCCATTTAGAAAAGTAAATGGACTGGAGAAATGCAGTGGGAAGTCCAGATGGCACCAGGAGCCCCGCTGAGATCGGAGGTGTGATTTGTAAATGGGACCAATTAGCCTACTACCCACTGCCTCCTATAGATATGGAGGAAAGGGGATTTGGATTCAACCGTGGTTGGGATTTTGCAGACAAGTACTAGCAAGAGAGAGGGAAAGAATCTTAGAGGGGTTGCAAAAGAATGATTATAATCATGAACCACAGACCTTAAGCCAGGACAAAGCCAAAGGAAGTTCTTAAGGGAAGTGAGAGTTCATGAAAAGGTGGCGGGACCAGTGGACTGCAAGTCTTAGTGGGTCCCCGAAGGAGTTGTTGGGAGTTGAAACACAATAAAGAATGAACTGGCAAGACAGGAGGGTATGGTCAGAGAACAGATGCTAGCCACTGGAGATGATGGAGGTGGTGTGATTGGTGTACCATGGTTTCGGGTACTACCCTGCAAAAGGGGTAAGCATGGTTAAGGCAGAGTGGAGAACGCCAACACGGCAGGAGAGGAGGTCAGGGACTGAGAGGCAGGAGTGTTAGAATAATCATCCATGACAAAGTAATGCTGAGAGGCTACCAGGAGCCACATGCTCAAATCCTCAAGAACTAAAGAGAAGGACTGAGGGGTCTTTAAATAACCAGGAGAGAGCAGAGGGTCTTTGAGACTGTTGGCTAAGTTTCAAGCTGAAGATGAAGGAAAAGGCAGCAACAATTTCCTTGATAGCAGCATGAAGAGCAAGGCAAGTGCCTCCAAGCATGGAGTCACAAGGGGTAGGACAGATATCAGCCACCACTTATCTGAGAAGCAGAAAGGAAGGCACAATTCCCCAGCAGACAGAGAGCCAGGAATAGGGACTCTCAACCTTCAACAATGAAATCACCAGAAGAGCCTTAGGCATTTCCTGGACCCTAACCTGGCCACACACACACACACACACACACACACACACTATGCTGATTTCACTGGGTTAAACAGGGTGTGGCTTGTGTGTTGGAACTTTTTTTTTTCTAAAAGTTCTAACAAGCAGCAAAGGTTCAGAACCAATGACTTGCAGGAAAGGGGCTGGGGGAGCCGTTGAAGGTATCAGGGACTTTACTAATAGCCAGACAGGAAAATATCTAAAAATATCCACTCTACAAATCTAGAAATATAACCTCTATAAAAGAAAACACCAATACATTACAAATGTTCAGCAGGTAATAACTGCATAACTTGCCAAATGCTAAATAAGTCTAAGAACTTCTCATATATTCAAGTTAATCATTATGAACACCTTCTATGTTATGTTATTATCTCATTTCACAAATGAAGAAACTGAGGCAAAAAGTAGTGTCTTGCCTAAGGTCACAAAGTTATTGAACGATACAGCTGGGTTCTAACCATAAGCAATTTGTCTCTAAGTTCCTGCTCTAAAAAACTATACCAGAGTTGTGGTCTCAGGAAACTTTTATACTTTTAAAAATATTGAGGAGTTCAAAGAACTTTGGTGGGTTATGTGGATTCATATTTACTATAATTAATATATGCGGTATTAAAAATTAAAATGGACAAAAACGGAAATATTTAATTCAATTTAAAAAATAAATCCACTATATGTTAATATGAATAACATTTTTAATAATAACTCTATTTTCAAAAACAGTATGAAAATGGCATTGTTTTGCATTCTTTCAAATCTCTTTGATATCTGGTTTAATAAAAGAGTTGGATTCTCATATCTCTTTCTGCATTCAGTCTGTTGCAGTATGTTATTTTGGCTGAAGAATATGAAGAAAATCCAGCCTCAATCTAATAGGCAGTTTGAGAAAAAGAGTATTTTAAATGAACCTTTCAAATATTCTTTGATACTACCCCAAAACTCAACAAGCGAAGCCTGGCACACTGGCACACCCCTGTTGGCCCAGCTATTTGAGAAGCTGAGGCAGGAGGACCTCTTGAGTCTAGGAGTTCAGTGCCAGCCTGGGCAACACAACAAGACCATTTCTTAACAAAAAAAAATTAAGAAACTCACAAGTGGTATTTTCATAAAGGTTAGTTACAATGCAGAATCTGACACTGTATCAATAAACATTTTATACTCATAATCTGACACTGTATCAATAAACATTTTATACTCATAAATTCCATTCATCTATCTTATCCTTTGAATCTTTTACTCATTTATCACTTTGTACATCATGCACTGGTCATTTAGGAAATATTGATTCACTGAGTTATGCAGATCTTCCCAATGCTCACAAATTGCATTCATACAATATTTTAAAAAATCAGCTGGGTGCAGTGGCATGCCTGTAATCCCAGTAATTCAGGAAGTTAAGGAAGGAAGATTGTAAGTTCAAGGCTAGCCTCAGCAACTTAGGAAGATGCTATCTCAAAATCAAATGGTTGGGGATGTAGCTCAGTGGTAGAGTCCCTGGGTTCAATCTCTAGTACCACAAGAAAATAAAAAGTAAAATAAATCACATTCATTAATACTATTGCCAACCTCATCAGAAAAGTTTTTAAATAGTGTGAAGGTATCAATCTCAGGGTAGTAAACACAAGTTTTCCAAAACACTACGTTACACTTGAAGGCTAAAATCTTGTCAATGGCAATAAAAACTGAAAAGTTGTTTTCCTTGAAGTAATAAACTCACTTTGTTTTTGAGAAAATATCTGTCAGCTACTCAAGTCTGAATAACTATAGTTCATCATCAATCATTCTTTCAAGGACAAAGGATGGGTCCAGGAATAAAGCAGCTAGGGGCTGGGAATATAGCTCAGTTGGTAGAGTGCTTGCCCAGCATGCACAAGGCCCTGGGTTCAGTCCCCAGACCCACAAACAAACAAACAAAAAGCAGCTAGTTCTCAACTCAAACACAACAGAGGCTTTCCTCAAGGACTGGGACTTTAAAAAATTCATAATTTTTATAAGATCGTTAAGGACATTCTTAAGTGAATTAATTCCCCTGCCCCCAGGAATATGCAGAAGTGGAGAATAAAGTGGCTACTTGGAGTGACGCCATTGCCCTGATCAGGGCCTAGGCACCAAGCACTGCTTCTGCAGTGAGTGCGAACAGTAGCACCGCAAGGCCGGGGGTGGGAGGTGGGGGGATGTTAATAGTTTAATGTGCTTCTGAAAATGCTTTTGACTTTGTAAACCTCCAAAAGGGTCTCAGGAGTTCCCAGGAGTCTGCAGACCACACTTTTAGAACCACAAGACTACATTATGGTGCCTTAAACACAAACTAAGCACAGTTTTGATCAAAAGAAAACAAATAAAAAGTAAAGGGATGCATTCATTAAAAGGAGAGCAGCCAAGGGTCAACCAACCACAGGCTGAAAACACTAAGGGAAAAAAATACCTCTGTACTAACGTATATAGTTGTTTTTTTTTTTTTTTTTCATTATTATCTAAACAACAGAGATAGTTTAAAATCCACGAGAGGACATGAACAAAGGATATGCAAATACTTCATCATTTTACACTTGCACATCTGCAGATTTTGGTATCCACACGGTCTCCTGGAACCAATTCCCACACATACGAAGGGACGATGGTACTTTATTGACGAGGCTGACTTACAGGAACTAAAAGACAGTGAGGAAAACACTAAGTGCTCTTTCATTTATAGGAAAGACAGACCTTCACAGATGTTCAAATAAAGACTTGAATGGAGGAAGGTGAGTCCTTCAGCACTGGACAATGAGTAAAAGCAGTACCTTGATATGAAAGTGATTTTATAAGAATAGTACAAAGTCTTCCCTGGCAAACCTTTTGACTCCAACAGTCTGAAATTCCTTCTGAGCTAGGCAAGACCCCATTCAAAGTGTTAACAAAACATAACAACCAAGAATAGGACTTGATCATTATACAGCTGGCTATGCCTTTCCTTCAGAGATCATTAAACATTGATACTTAGGAAAAATATACAATATTCCATTTCGTGGTCAAGTATTCCTTCCCAGTTCTTACTGCAGTACTGGAGTAAAAAAGGAAAAGATTTTAGTTACCTCCATTTATATACTCTAAATTCTACCACTTCAGCAGCTTGGCAAGCTACAAGCCTACACACACAAACACACACACACACACACACACACACACACTCACACACACTATGTAAACAAATACGCTGGCAAATATCACTACCAATTTGAATTCATTTCAAATGATTCAATCTAATTGTTAAATGCATAGTAAAGACATACCAACCTGCCACTCCTTTTCTATTAAAATACAATCTCCCAATACCTGGAAATGCACTTGACCTTCTTGGCCATGCAAGGCACACTTCACTGGAAAACAACCCCATCAGGGAGACTTCGGCATATTAAACAACATAAAAATCCCTCCACTGTTGCTATGTGACCCCTTTTATTTGTTAGGTAATTTGTGGTTTGAACCACTTTACCTAGAAAGCGAGAACACAGAAAATACACAAGGGTTTTGTCACTCCTTAAAACGAGTCATACTTTTAAAACAAGTCTAGAAAAACAGGATATTGGAGCTTTCCATTCTCTTGAGTAGGAAATAAAGAAAGATGCCCAAAGTTCCTTCAGGGAGAGGACAGGAGGAAGAAAACCTTAGCAGACCTCTTTACAAAGAACAGAGAAACAAGTGTGTTTCGCTATTCACCAAGTTCTTATTCTGCTTAATTTAGATAATGTGTGAACAAAGAAATCTGAAATGCGGATGGCCACAGAGCATTGGGGTAGGACACATAATACATACTAACAAAGAAAAGGGAGTAAGAAAGGGAATCCAAAAACCAGGAGTAAGAGGGAAGGACAAAAGTTCAGTGGATTAGACAAAGGGAAATGAAGGGAAAGAAGGGGGGATGGGAATAGAAAAGACAACAGAATGACATAACTTTCCATATGCATCTATGAACACATGACCAGTGTAACTCTGCACCATGTACAACCACAAAAAGGCACGTTACACTTCATGTACTTTTTTGTTTTTTGTGGTGCTGGGGATGGAATCCAGGGCCTTGTGCACAAGGCAAGCACTCTACCACCTGAGCTATATCCCCAGCCCTTCATGTATGTTTGATATGTCAAAATACATTCTACCATCATGTATAACTACAAGGAAGAAATAAAAAAAATTTAAATAATGTAAATTTTAAAAATGAGGACTAAAATATACAATGCAAGGAAAAAAAATAATTAACTAGTATCTTATGGTAGAAACTCATTCATTCTCACTAAAACCCCATGAAGTTGTTCAGAGAAGGCAGTATGCCAGTTCTTTTGACAGACTTATTAACTAGGGACTGGCAAATTAGTTATGTTTGTAGAGGTCAAATAGCTGCTGATATTTAAGTATAGACAACAACTAAGATCATGTAAATTTTAAATCTGCACCCTCACCCTTTTAAGTTTACTAAAATACTGATTTCTAACCAAAGAATTGGCACCTGGTTCTTAGCTGTCATGTCAATCTCATGTGTAGGAGTAGTTGTGCATTTCCTATTGTGACTCCCAAGCCCAGGCTGCCTGATGAGAGATGCCCCAGCTCATGTGACCCTCATCCTTCCCACATTTCTCTGTCATAAATACACTCCAGTTACACTGCACACTCCCAAGTCAGTGACCCTAAAGACCCTAACAGGACCAAGCAATCCTCAGCTCTTCATCTGAGCTTCCTTATGTCAGAAAGACAGGGACACATAACGTTTTCAGACATCTGGTTCACTCTCGACTCACGTGCTCAAAACCATAGCCTTTCAGCTACACCAATGCTAATTCAGACACACACAGGGACACCAATAAATGGAAAATATTGGGAAACAGTGTACCCATAGTTCATGTCTTTGGGGAGATTAATAGGGAAAATAAGCAAATTAACAAAGGAGAATTGGAACCATCACTGTCTAATGATGAAGGGAAGAAAATCTTCGCAGGAAAACTTTCTTTTACAAAAATAATCTTCTGATAAAAATTTCAATTAATAAAAGGATAAAGTATGGAAATAAACTAAAAATAAAATAAGAAAATTATCTTAAACTTCTTACTACAGAATTTTGTCCAACTGTCTAGCATATCAATGAAAACTGATTAACAACATATGAAAAGTACACCACCTTATTAGTAATGAAAGAAATGTAACTTTTCTCATCCTTTTTCATAAGCTAATTTCTCATTGAAAAATAATATATGCACATGATTTTTTTTTCAAATAGTATAAAAGAGTATACAGAAAGTAGTCTCTCTCCCAACATAAATGATCAGACACCCTCCCCAGAAGACTACCTTACTCATAGGGACTGCACAGGACACCAATGTCTGACCCTTCTTGAATACCCCTACAGATTACTGTGGACCATGCATCTAGACTTCCTCCCCCATGCTTTCAGGCTCCATAACTGGCTCTCGGGGTTCAACCAGTCACTTGCCCCCAAGTCAGCATCTGACTGCACTCATTAGCTGACTCCAAGAAAGGCCTTCAGCTCCAAAAATTATTTTGTGCTCCCATGGAACTCCTGATTTGTCCTACCCCTCATCCAGCATTCCCCATAAGAAAGGGGAGTTGGGCAAAAAATTATAAGAAACTAGGTTTACATAAATTTTTCAAGTTGTTTGTTCAGCAAAGAGTTAATGTTGGTGAGGGTATCGTTTAATGGGCACTTTCACACATGAGAGTATAAATTGGCGTAAGTAGCTTAACTTCATAGCTATACCTATCAAGAACCTTTGAATCTAAAATGTTTATTCTCAATCCCTCCAGAATTCTCAATACCATTTCTGGGAATCTAGCTAAGAAAACAACTCAAAATGAAGGGGAGAAAAATGTACAAACTCACTTATAAACAAAAATGTATAGAGAATCACTTATATCATGAAACTGCAAATAATCTAAATGCCTGATAATAAGAAATGTCCTAAAAACTGTTTAAGTCATTCAAAGGAATAATATGTCACCAGTGTTTCTAAGCACATTTTGTAATAACATGAAAATACCTTTGTTATAACATTAAATGAAGACAAGATGTAAATACACACACACACACACACATGCACACACACACACACACATATATCATGATCACAACTTTCGGTTTCTTCCATTCCCTCCAACCCACCAGAGCAAAAATCATCTTTGCACAGAAAAACTGCTAGGAAAAAATGTTAAAAACTGATGTCTCTAATTATAAGCAATTTAGAGAGGGTTTTTTTCCCCCTTTCTATTTTTCCATATTTCCCAATTTTTCTGAGGGTATATTTATATATGTGTGTATATGTATACATAAGACATGCACATGCACATACTTTCATAATGGAAAAATAATTTTTAGAAAACAGAATAGCATACTTCACATATTTCATTTCAATCTATTTTTTAATCTCAAGATTGAAGAAATTCCATTCCATTTGACATTTATACATTTTCTGAGATCAGATTTCAATTGTCTCTTCTAACCTACTAAAAGTTAGCTGATTCCACAGCCTTCCAGAGAATAAATCTTGCATCGTTTAACCCTAAATGTGTTATGCTTCAAGTAACCTTGAACTCATTATTTCTTAAATTCTAAGCCTCACAGAACATTTCCCAAAAGCTAATGCAATATGCTAGAACGGTCACAGTTGTAGTGATTTGTTATGCTTCTCTAAACCAAAACTCTTTTGTATTATACTGATTTGAATAGGAAGTCTTAGGAAATGACCAATGACATTTTACATTTCTAACAGAACAGTAACTGAACAAGTATGAATTTATTAAATGTCACTTCATCCAGAGAATACAAAAGATAACAAAAATAAACTTGTTACTGACCTATTTGTAAAAGGACTGAGTACTATACTATAAGTAATGAAAATCTACACCAAACATTAGCACAGTTGTGTGTATAACTCCTCTAATATATCATCTAAAATAATTAAAGTGAAACTATTTTAAACATTTTTCATAGTTTATTTAAGTATAGCAATTTTCTACTTTTAAAGGTAAAAATAATAAAATATGAATTTGGGGTTCATTGAAAAAGTAGAAAAAGAGAAACCAGTTTTGGAACTACACAGAGCAAGTCTCCCCCATGGAACCATCCTTCAAATATTTATAGTCATGTGGCTAACAAGGATGACAACATGGCACTGCCAATCACATCTCTACATTTTTAACTTGCAATGAATGTTTTTGGATTTTATTCTTGAGAAGATTCAACCATTAAGAACAAAATGGAACAGACAGAAGAGAAAAGGTGAACTCCTCCTGTTCACTCCTACCAATAAGGCAAAGAATGAAACAAGGTGGCTTTGTGATCCTCAGTGGCTTTATTTTCAAATATTCTAATAATTCTCCTGACTCTTGCAAGCAGAGCTCACTGAGTCTGAGGTCTGAGATTGTTGTTGTGATGTTTGAAGTTGCTAATTACAGTCTTTGAAAACCCAAAGGAACCTAATTAGAAAAAATGCAAATCTCTAATATCTAAATCAATAGCTAAGCAGATACCAATGTAAGGTCATTTCTGGGCCAGTAAAAGTAGTCTTAGAAATACAACTAGGTTAAATTCTGCACCTACCTGGGAATTGTAACTAACCAGTAAATGGAATATACAGATGAAACATTGGTTTGTGACCTCTGTTCAGTGGTGACTGCTAGAGCCAGGATCAGCCTATGTAGGAGGCACTCCAGACCTTCCAAACCTTCCTTCAGCCAATGCTTACAGAGCTCTCCAAGGTTCTGATCTGCCCCTCAACCAACCACCCTAGAGAAAGAGAGAGAGAGAGAGAGAGAATGTGTGTGTGTGTGTGTGTGTGTGTGTGTGTGTGTGTGTTTATTAGACTCTTTCTAAAAAGTGTTGCTGTTGTTGTTTTTAACTGACTTTCATGATAAAATCTACCAGTCCATTCTTTGGCTTATAATCAGTAAAATCTTCTGGCTATAATATGATTCTTATTCTTCTGTCAATAGAGAACATGACAATTATATATCCTTGAGAAGAACAAAGGTAATATCTTAGACAAAATACATAAATACGTAAGTATTAGCTGAAAAACAACTTTCCCATGTGGTTTTTGTGACAGTAATGACAAAACTCATGAAAGAGAAAAATCAAAATAAGAAATCCTAAGTGTGAACAATAGGTAGCCTTACCCAATTACTAGGTAAGCCAAACTTCCAACTAACAGGGGAGTTCTGGGGGTATTTTCAATGTTTATCAAGAGATGAACCTGCTGATAAATCACCCCAGAATTTCTCTATCATCCCAGTTTTGTGCTAGGATATCAGAACATTAGAGTTGGCATATTCTGCTTGTTAAACTTCTTCCATTCATAAGCATGCTTTACACCTAAAATATGCAAAGTATTCCAAAAGTAAACTTATGATTCCATTTAGAAAATCCAAAAGCTTGTAATATCTCTTCTTGCCCATCAGAAGTTGCTCTCAGAGACTACCTTTCAATTGTTCTTAGGGAAGGACACAGCCCCACTCCATGTTGAATGCCTACTTCAGCTGAGTCATTAGGATCACCCAGCTCATTTCCAAGCAGTATTTCTGTTTAAAGTGATGAATAGATGGGAAGAAACAAGGGTGGGAGAGAATACAGGAGGGAGGAAATCTTCCAGCACATCCCTTGTTCCAGCCTTCTTGTACATTAAGAGGAAGAAAGTAAGTAGATTCCTTTCTTGGAAACTCCCCTAATGGGATAGGAACAAAACAAGGGAAAGCATGCCCTTCAAAGAAAAATTAATTCCTTAGCTTTCCTGTCTTTCTTGATATTACAACCACTTAGGAAAAACAATACCCTTCCTACAACATGGTTAAGATAACTAATACTGAACTAATTAATGCAATACTGAATAACTAATGCAAAAAACTACTGAATATAAGTAGCTTGGGAAATTCTAGACTGAATAATAACTGAATCTACTCCTATTTCTTCCATAGGTGTTGTCTTAATCCACATGATATTGAGGTGCTATCTTTTAAATACCAAATCTATTTGATACCAAAATACTCAAGTTTTACAGCTATTGTTTCTCAAAAAAGTACAAGTAAATAAGTTCATCATAGGACAAAATGCCAGTATAAACTAAAATTTGATAAATGAACTCTATATATTAAAAATCTTCTTGCGGCCCAGGCTGGCTGGCTGTGGCTCTGACATTAATTGCTGTTGACCTGGGCCACTGAAGTCACACTTTCTCAGTCAATGCTACTCGGACTTTGTCAACACTGCAACGACAGAAAGGAAATTAGCAAATATGATTTCAACTTAATTCAAATTGTTTTTCCTGAGGATGTATTTAAATTTTCCAGGTTGCTCGAATATCATCCAGGGATGTGATTTTGAAGGAGACAGCTTGTTACTGTTTTTCCTGGCTGTACTACAAGAAACAACAGTGTGAGCTTATTTTAAGTTAATGTGTGCTTCTGTGTTTCTTTACAAGAAATTAACTGCAATCATTTAGTTAAAGCAAACACTTTGTTAGTGTTTCACTTGTCATTAGAAAATGTCTTCAGGAGGCTTTCAAATTTAGAAAGTTAAGAATTCCAATTCTGTCCATAGATTTTAAAGTTGGAACAAATTACTTAAATCACAGCAAAGAGCTGGGTCCAGCTGTGTATGCCTGTAGTCGGAACTACTCTCAGGAGGCTGAGGCAGAAGGCTGAGACCGAGACTTAAGCCCAGAAGTTTGAGGCCAGTCTGGGCAACCCAGGGAGACCCTGTCTCAAAACAAAATGAACAAACAGAAAAACCTGTGCTTTAAGTTTCAATGAAAGATCATTCAAACTTATCAATTCTTTGCTGGTGTTCAGTGTTTCATAGCCACAGATGAGTCAGTATATCATAGGACTTGTAGCCATTCCCCCACAGCAAGATAATAACTTCCTGTCTCCATCGGGAGGAGACCTCATGGTAGATCTCATTTCCTTCACCTATGGTAATCACAGAGACCCACAGGACTGGGCAGTATGCAACAAGACAGAACAAGGAGCTTCACCAAGTTGTTATTTATAACTAGAAAAACACTTGCAGGCTCGGACACCTGGTTTCTGACCCTTGCCCTGGATGATTTCCCTTCCCAGACTAGGCCCCCTGGTTATAGTGATTTATATTATCTATTTCTCCATCTTAGCTGAGTTCCCTGGACTTAATTCCAGACCTGCATTATTTACCAGAACGTCCTCCTTTCAGTCAAAATCCCAGTTAAGGACCTTCGGGACCAGTGACCTTAAAGCCATCAATGTCCTAGTAATACCATTTGTATGTAAATGGACAGGGGAAACTCCAAGGGGAAAAGGAGGCTACCCCAGGCTCTTGTGTTGTAACAGCCACCTGCAACTACAGGGGAAAGAAAGAAAAAGTCATGTGAAGGAGACAATTAACTACAGGAAAAGATATCCACAAGATGCACTATGTAAGGTAGTCGGAGCTTCTGGTGCTTTTACTCTTTTCCCTAAAAACTCCACCCCCTAGATCCAGGAACACATAATGTCTTTGACTTTGATCTGTATTTAGTATGCATCCATTGTTTAATGTCCAACATCTATTATTCCTCCTCCTATAACACCAGCCCAAATTTCCCTTGAGAAACAACCCCTCCCCATTCTCAGGATGGGTTTTGAGTAAGAACCTCCAGCAAAAGCTCTACTTTCTGAGTGCAGATCCCGCCAACATTTCCCATACGCCTAGCCTCAATTCAGCTGGGGGCACATACCGAATCAAACCAAAATGAAATAAAAGAAGGTATCAGCGAGGACTGCTGGGAAACTGGTTTGCCTTCTTGTCATAGAAGGAGAATATACATTCTGAACTGGAATAAGTTTTGTATTCATAAGAGAAGGGACTTGAACAGCTGTGTGGCTATGGAGACAGAAAGTCAACACAATGGAAGACAGAGAAGAAAAGACATGGAAAGAAACTGGGTCTTTAAATGGCATTTTGTCAGCGACAGCACCAATCCTTCTCCGACGTCCAGCTCTGGGCTTCTGAGTTCTGTAAGCAGAGAATTCCCTTTATTGTTGAAGCCACTTTGGTTCAGGTTTCTGTTGCTAACAGGAAGAGGAAGAGGAAAGAATACAGATATACTGTAACACCTACTGCCATTTTACCTTCTCAGGAGAAAGAGGAGATTTATGTAAACTCTTACTAAGCCATACAACTATGTAAGAGCCCTTTAAGTGAAGGTACCTATGCAGTTTGGATGCTTATATTTTCTGCCCCAGAAAAAAAGGCTGAGTCAGTCTTTTATTTATATGCAGGAAAACCCAGAAAAAAATTAATACATTTCTACCCAACAGTGACTACAATGATTTCTGCTAATGAAAAAAAAAAGAAAGGAAAAATGGAAAACTATATGTTTGTATGTTACAACTTATATAATGGATTTAAATTCAAATGTATCTGAAGTGGTCCCCATCCCAGAGATTTTCAAATACTAGTAAGGTGTTTGGGTAATAGCATGAGACTTCTAAAGTAGCCAATAGTGAAGAATATAAAGTAGGAAAGGGAACAACCAGTCCAGACTGGATAAAGACACTTTGATTACTGATGTGCATCTTTCAAAACTGGTGCCCTCACAGTCAACTAAAGAAAAGCATCCACTCCAATCCTCTATGCCCTGTCCAATGATGAACTTCAGGAGCCTTTACAAAGCCCTACCAATTTCTATCACCACCAACCCACTACCATCAAACACAATGGGGTTCCTTCTTATCAATTAATACAACTTTTTTAAAAAAATATCCCTTAACAGAAGGTTGCCAGAATGCCATCTTTATTAACAAGGGCAACCTGACTCTTGCAGCAAGTACATGAGCCTTTCTACCTGCAGCCCTGGCCCCGGGAACTGGCTATCATGAAAACAACTGAGAAAGCACATTAAAAAGGCAGATTCACAGGTCCTACCCTTTGAGATTCTGATTCAAAGAGCCTGGAGCAAGTCCAGGCCCCAAAGTCCATGGTCCCAAAGAATCTGTTCTGTGATTTTGGAGGCATGTTCAGGCATTTAGACAGCAAGACAGAATCCTATAAAATTTAACCATCGTTTTGACATAGACACTCTCCTTGTGATTAAAGGCCCAAATAATTTCACATACACTCACTAGAGCTTCCACTTAAGATCCAATGAGTTAATGATGGCCAAGCCCCCCACCCCCACTAGAGCTTTCCACTAGTTGCCGCCATGTTTCCTGGGAAGTAACAGAATATCCCGAGATGTATGACCTACTTCTAACAATGATCAACACCTAGAATCCAGAGCTGCCCCTACATGGGGGGTGGGGGTTAATAATAGACAAAATTCAACAATGGAGAGCCATCATCATTCTTGATCATTTCTGATTTCTCCTACAGTAATAAATTTTACTAAGCTTACTCCCTTGTGTGCCTGGATCTGTAATATCTTCCAAGCTCCTCCTGGAATCCCTTCATCCCTGATTTTGTGTCATCTGTGACCCAGAAAAAAGCCCAAATAGCCTTCTAAATGATGTGATCATTCTTAAATTGAACATATTTATTTGCATTTAATTTTAAATCATAATCTTCTTTCTCAGAGGTTTTGTGATGGTTCCAATAATATTAAGGAATTATGGAGCATTTGCAAATTGGCAGCCTCAGCCTGCAGACATGCTTTCTTTGACCCACACAAAATTTTTATTTGAAAATCTTTAGACAAGGCATACACACTTCAGTAGGTCACAATTCCCACTAATTCTGGCTACTTATATCTGACTTTTACACTCATTTGTTTGATTTGACTGGCTCCTTCAAACATCTGTTTGTAACCTCTGAATTAAGATTTTAAGGCATTTCCTAAAAAAATTGTTTAGTTCCTTCCACAGTTCCTTCACCTACATTAGATGCATCAGGTGTGTATCGGTGTCACATAAGCAAAATGCAGCAGAGACAAAGTTAGAGTTCCTCAGTCTCTGAAAATTAAAGATAAAAAGAAAGTTCTCCGATTCAGTGTACCTACTAATATTCATAAGGAATGACTCCTTGCCTGGGTAATATATTTATTGCATATCACTTTCCTTCTATGAAACTATAAAAAATATCTGAGAACAGGGAGAGTATCTGATTCATCTTTTTGCAAATAAAAGACTATTCAAATATGGGCACTCAAATTATTTTTCAACTGAAAGATCATCAGTAGTCAATTCAATATAAACTGAATTAGGTATATTAAAGGATCCAAAAATTCTATAGGGTCAACAAAGATATTGGCTATTGTGAGTCATAGTTTATCTGATGGTTATGAATAGAAGTAGACAAACGAAAACTACACAGTAATTCTAAAAGTGTAATACTGCAATATGCTAATTACAGTTATCAATCATTAAAAGACTGAATAGTGTGAGACATAGTATCTCACAAGCATTCTAATATATAATTTCAAAGGCTAGCACACTTAAAATAAGAATGCTTTAAAAAACAGACACAAAAACAAAATGAAATTATCATGGTCAAAAGACAAAGTCTATGGGATACAAAATAGCACAAAAAATCATAAAATCAGTTCCCAGTTCAAAAAACCTGCATGAGATGTTGATCTTCCTGTTTTTCATAAACCTTATAATTGTGCTTCCAGAAAACCACCAAGCATCTGCCTCTATGTAGCTAATTCTTTTAATCTTGGAGCTCTCACAAGGAAATAGAGAGTATACTGTGCCAGGATCACTATCTTCTCCAGCCAAAATCATTGTATCTTGGAGCCAATTTCCTCTTGGTAAATTTTGATCAAATTCCTTCCATTTGCAGCTTCCTTAGTAATGGCTGCACATATCAAAAGTCAATATATATGTGTATGTTTAACAATATACATTATAAATTTAACAGTAACATGTATATATCTATGTACACAGGTAAACATAAGTCTAAGAATGCAGACACACACATACATACATATATATATATATATATGCATACTACTTCATGTTAGATCTCTACATGATTCTGTGACTCTCAGGCAATCTAATATTACTTTGGAATTCTGCATTAATCAACTGCTACGCAGCTACAATATAATAATAGTCAAGGTTAGTAACAATAATTCTAATGCAATGAACAGTTCCTTAAATGCTTCTGAATCATCAAAGCAAGATCAAATCATGTTCTATTTTTAGTGTAAACGGTATTTATCAAAATTCAATTATGTTTAAAAATGGTGATCCATATATAGCTCATAAATTTTTTAGTATGAATATTTAATTAATCAGCATACCTTATTTCCCATATACTTGAAAAAGTAGAACTTTTATAATGTTACATATATTTCTCATCTTTAATAAGTAAACATTACATATATTATTAATATAAATTACAGATTAATACAATACTGCATGTTTTAACCTTGGTATCTAATTCTTTAATCTTTCAAGTGCTAAAATGTCAACACTCTAGTTGCTGTTGTTATTGTTTAAAATAAACCATACTTAATATAATTAATCTATCCTGATGAATCAAGGTCATTATTATGAGAATACTGCCCTTTTTAAAAAAGTGGTATCATTCAGGGGTTTTATATGAATACAGCTAGCTACCTGTCCTTGAAAGAAATGATTCCAGAATACTGTACCTTACAAACCTGGTGCTACTCTGGATAGTTCTTTTCTACTTCCTATGTACATATTCATCTCATTTCGACATAACTAGTATTACTACAAATTCTAATCTTCAGTCACATGATTGTCTAAATAGAAACAAAAGATGCCCATATTGCTTGTGTATAAAAAAGATGCCTATTTTTTGCTTGTGTGTATAATAAAGCATACAATCCTTATCACAGCTATTTCACAAAATTCAAAATATTATGGGTGGAGTGAAGCCAGGGGTTATTTTTGGTTTGTGATTATGCCCCAGGTGAATGAAGATGCAAGATATCTGGGGCATATATCCACTTACCAATTGATATGAAATGCAGAAGAAAATGATGTGTTAAAAACTATGCCATGAGGACAAAATTAGCAAAATCCAGTCTGTGGTAATTTTATAGAACAATTGACCCTGTTTCTTTAATCATAAATTGTAAAGAGAAAAAGAAGATGGAGAAAACCTATAAATTAAAAGAAGCCGGGGTTGTGGCTCAGTGGTAGCATCCTCACTGAGCAAGCGTGAAGTTCTGGGTTTGATCCTCAGCACCACATAACAATAAAATAAAAGTACTGTGTCCACCTACAACTAAAAAATATATTTTAAAAAAAGAGGTTTTAAGAACATAACAGTCACAAGCATAGACCTTAATTCAAACAATCAGAAATCCAAACAAAGGTTATTTGATGATACTAGGGAATTACTATCAAAATGTTTTAAATAGGATAATGGTATTCTGGTTATGCTTTTTAAAAGGTTCCTTATCATTTTGAGTAACATACTGAAATATTTATAGATGAAATGGTAGGATTTGAAGCAAATTTTAGGATTTGCTTCTATCCTAGGCAGCAAGCAGACAGGAGTACAGATGAAACAAAACTATGACTTGACAATTACTGAAACCAGGGGACAGGTCCATGGGGTTTCATTACACAATACTTTCTTCTTTTAAACATGATTTTAAATCTACAAAAGAAAAAGCTTTTTCAAATAAGGATATATAATAGTTGGAGTTAATTTGATTTCTAACAATTACATTAGAGGATTATGCTTGGATTTTAAAAATGGCTAATTACAAATTTGCAGCCATGACAATGCTAAAAAGTTAAAGAAGCTCTGACACTACACTAAATTATTTAATCTGGCTAAATAATTTCTTAATTCTCAAAACCTTCATTAATCCTTTATTCTTAATGTTATAAGCATATAACATTTTCTAAGAAAAAAAATTTTCATAGAACATGTTGCAAAATTAACACAAAATTTATAGTTTCTTTTTAATAGTTATAAATAAAAGAAAAAAAAGAAAGAAAAATAATGTCTCCTGGTCTCTCTTCAGGAAGCTACTCATTAATAAACAGCATTTCAATTGTTTCTTTTTAGTCTTAAAAGTTTAAAAATTACTGTTACCAATTTTCTGATTCAGAAAAATATTAGTAAATGACTTTTTCACTATAAACTGGAAAAAAAATCATCTATGTCATAAATGTACAGCTAATTCCAAAATCATTTCTATCTATTTCAATTCAATATCAGTATAAAGATAACAAACTCAAATATCTGAAGTAATAAATATTTTAATCTTTTCCTGACTATAAAGTGTTTTTCTTTATTTAAACAGTAGATTTGGTGAGTTGGGGTTTAAGAGTAGTACTGAGGTAGGGACTGAAACTAAAATAAATGGTTACTTTTTATCTTTAATATAATAAATTTGCTTTTAAATTAAAACCAAACACTATTGGGATAAATTTTTGCTATTTTTAAATGATTCACATAGGGATTGACCAAGTTAAACTACATGTTAGCTGTAAGCATTTCCAAATTAATAAGATAAATAGGTCTTTTTTAAATGTACTTTTACACACACCAATTATATATAATTGTTATACCAATCAGTATCTTACAAATCAATATTTTAATATCCTAAAGGACTCCTTTAATTTTAAAAAGTGACTGAAGATCTCTGATAGACTATTTTAGATACTCTAAGTAATTAGCTGCCCTTCTTTTGAAAATTCTATAATAATCCAGACTTTTTACATTTCAATCTGGCTTCTTCATAAATGTTCTTGAAACACATTCAAAAAAATGCAATAAATGTGTTGAATGTTTTGGTTATAATAATATTGTACTTCTATGGTATTTTCAAAACCCAACAACTTAAAAACATTTTGTTAAATGTATACAAGGTCTCCTGAGTCATTGTCAATGCTAGGCTACAAATCACTCTGTGGTTAAAGGATTACATCAGAACCGTGTAAGGGTTGAGCTGGCACTTCGCTTCGAAGGTTTGCATATCTTGGCTCTCCAAAGCTTCTGTGGGGGCTGCAGTTTGGCATAAAATTCTCAGTCGGATGCAGATAATTTCTCTGAAAAATGTTTTTTAATGGCTAAGGTTTTTGCCTTTAAAAATGTTGGAGATAGCATACATTAGAACCAGCTTCAAAATTTATAAGACTCCTTTTCTCCTTGTTAGTGTGCCCATCCCCATAGCTATCTCAAATACAGCATAACAGTCCCCAAACTACAAACGTTCTGTAAATACAACACATTTGTATTGAGTTTAAATGTAAGGTCAAAAATTAAAATAAATTGCTTCAATTGTAAAGGAGAACTAGAAGACTTAGTATTATACACAGCCACTTGCTAAGCCCTTTCTTGATTACATGTTGCCTTGGTCATTTGGTCTCCATGATGCTTTTTTTTTTTTTTTCATTTTAATGTCACTTTCTTCATTCCTCACAAAAGCCTTGTGAGAAAGGTACGAATATTATCAGTTTAATCAAAAAGATGCAAATGCTAAGTGCCTTGAGCAGCATGACCCACCTTGGTAATGGATAAAACAGAGGCCAGAATCAGCTCTGCTTCACCCATAATTGTGTTCATTACCTGTGATCCTCAACCCGAGTTATATATTATAATGGGCTCTCTAAAACAGTCACTGCCCAGGCTCTCCCCCACAAGATATTCAAACCTTGGGAAGAGAAGACCCAGCCATCAATATATTCCAGACGTCCTCATGAAAGATCACAGGACTATATGCAACAACATAAGAACAGAGAGTAGATGCCGGACACTCATCTGTAATTCCAGTGACTTGGGAGGCTAAGGCAGGAGAATCACAAGTTTGAGGCTAGCCCTGGGCAACTTAGTGAGACCCTGTCTCCAAAAATAAAAAAAACATGCTGCAGCAGTGGGTGGGAGACAGGGACTGTATAGCTCAGTGGTAGAGCATCCCTGGGTTCAATCCCCTGTACCATTTTCTGTGGAGGAGAAAGTTGGCAGTCATGGTCAATATTCAAGTATTTGCTTTCAAAACCAAGTTTAAATGTCATTTTCGTTTTTCACCCAGTCACCCACTTCTCCACTCCCAAGTCAGAAAACACAAGAAAAAAGTTACTGCATTTCATGCCTACATGAAGTATACTGGGAACATAATATACACCCACTAAAATGTATATACCGACTAATGCCTAACTAAAATGCCCTCTGAATGATGTATAAATTTATACTATTACCCCTTTACAGTTATCTCCCTTAATTATATCTTGTTGCTTCTCTTTCTTTTCTGCATCTCTGACCTTCCAACTGACATTTTTTTCTTCTCCCTGAAGAATTAGTAAAAATTTGCTGATGACAAACTCTTCCTGTTTACTTGAATCTATATTTATTTCACTTAAATTCTTAAATGATATTTTTGCTAGATATAGAATTTTACATGGGAGTTGTTATCTTTTGTCATTAAAGTTATCATTAAATGACTTCTGTCTTCCCTTGCTGATGTTAAAAAGTCAGCCATCTAATAGCTGCCTTTTGTCTTCTCTGGCTGTTCTCAAATTTTTTCTTGTTGTCTTTTGTTTTCTGTAATTTTGCCATATTGTATCTACGAGTGAACTGCTTTAAAAGTTAGCCAGTTTAGGATTAACTGAACTTTCTGAACCTGAAGAATTATATTGATTAATTTTAATATGTGGAATATATCCATTACTTTATAAAACATAGCAGATATATAGATGTTTACAAAACAAAGATGTACAACTGAATAATCACCAAATAACTATGAAAAGAATGGAACATATGTACAAAGCTCAGCTAATCAGAACATTCTATCCCCCAGAGCAACAATGTTCATGAACACAATGATCCACATGAGTCCCAATTCTAAGACTTTCTCTTCTTCATGACTTTATGCTCTGATGTTGGCCTAGAGGTTCTGGGATATGCTATGATGAGACAGAGAACAATGAGCAGAAGAACATGAGCAAAGGCAGAGCAAATTCCAGATGTCAATGTTAGAGCCTTAAAACCAGTCATACTTCAAGCTAGATGTAAACTGGTTCTTTTCTATTATGTGAACAAATTTGGCTGCATTTTAGGCCACTACTATCCCACAAAGTTCCAGCAACTATAATCCGTCATGTGATTTCCCTTCCATAAGTAATTTCTTCTTTGTCTGAATTTTGTTATAACTTTTCTTTTCTAGTTTGAATCACAGTTACATTCTGCCTTATAACCATCAGTAGTCTGATTTCCTCCACCACTGAACTGTGAGAATGGAGCACATGGCCTAAAATATGAGAGGTGGCCAATAAACAGGCACTGAAGAAACTGTGATTGCATCAATGAGGCATTCATCTTTGCAAACCTATCGGCTAGTACAAGGCTTCAATACACATCTGAGGAGGAATCAGCAAATCAATGAGGAGATGGAGATGATATTACAAAACAGCAGAGACCAGGATATACACAAATTGGACCTTAAAATAATCCTAGAATGCTATAATGATCCATGTGGTGGGAGACTGGAGTTGGAGAAATTCATACAAAATCAGGTTTTTCTTAATATACATACAGATGGTTGTATTTACATATACGCATACACACACACATACATACACACATATTTCTTTGCTCTGTTAGCTGAGAGGACCCCAAAGCAATGACACTCCAGTAACAGAAAGCATATTTAGAGTTTAGATCTTGGTTTCTAATATCTTTCTTCAACTAAAAAAAAAGTATCAAGATTCCTTGGAGAGATAGTTGATTCCAGGGCTGGAGCAGGTAATATTACAAGAGATGAGCCTAGAGCATCTCACAATGCCAGAATTAAGAAAGTGATCAGGAAAGAAAGGAAGGAAGGAAGGAAGGAAGGAAGGAAGGAAGGAAGGAAGGAAGGAAGGAAGGAAGGAAGGAAAGCAAAGCATGGCAGGACAACCAACAACAAAAACCAACTATAACAATGGGGCATAACAAAGGAATACTAGAGCCATCAGAAGAAACTTCCAATGGCCAAAGCTGGAAAAATTTGAGTAATAAAATCAACAACATGTCTCAGATTATCAAATACAAAATAAGTATCTGTAAGTAGACACTGATACAAAAAAGACTGAAAAAATAAAGGAAAATAAACAAATATTCCATGTGAAAGGATTTCAAATAATTTATTATAGATACTTTGCCTTCAAAGAGAGAGTATCTAACTCTCCACATCCTAAGTAGAAGCTGCGCATGCTGACTCCCTTCCAAACAGAACAGTCCCTCAGGACAAGTGACCAAGGTTAATATCAACAGTAAAAAGTCATATTGATAGTGTGTAGCCTTGACATCATATGATGAAAATGGCAATGTCTTTGAGGTTTTCCTACCAAAAGCCCAAAACCAGTCAAACCAGGAGAAAAGCACCAGACAAATTCCAACTGAGGGACATTCAATTAAATATCTGACCAGCCACTCCTCAAAACTGTCAAGGTCATTAAAAACAAGGAAAGTATGAGAAACTCACAACTAGGAGGAGGCTAAACAAACATGAAGACTAAATGAAGCGTGTATTCTATATGGGATCCTGGAACCAAAAAAGGACATTCGGGAAAAACTAAGAAAGTATGAATAAAGTCTGGACTTTAGTTAATAACAATGTATCAATACTGGCTCATTATCTGTCACAAATATACCATAGTAATCAAAGAAATGAGCAATAAGGGAAACTGAATGTGGGGTACACAGGAACTCTCTGTACTGTCTTTGCAATAATCCTGTAAGTCTAAAACTGAAAGTTCTAAAACTAAAAGTTTATTTAAAAATTAGTACTTCTTTTATAAGACCCTATTTACCAAAAGCACACAAAACAAACCAGTTATATGACCAACCTGTAAGCAAATGGAGAATTTAGAGATCTTAACGAAACATAATCAATAAACAACTGTGCATTATTCTTTAAAAATGCATAATAAAACTTTGACTCTGAAAAACTATTATATCCACATGAAGTTCATAACTATTTCTAGAAGTCTACTTAACAGTAAGTGGCTGAAAAGTCATTCCACCAAAAATTTCTGGAATCTTCAATACCCTAAGGGGAAAAATATGATCCTCAGCTCATAAGCAGCTCACAAAAACTTTAATATGCTAGCTAACCATATTAAGAAGGCAAAAAGGAAAACAAAACCCAAATCTGGAATAGTTTCTCAAAGTCAAGTCATAAACTAGCAATTAATAATCCCTTAGTTTTGTATTCTAAACCTCTTAGACTTTGCTTTGACCTACCTTTATATAACTGTACTTTCTATTATTTGCCTATGATGGCAAACTCTAAGCAAACTGGTTTGCTCATTGCTTTCAAGATACCGTCCTTCTCTGAAGCTTGTCCCCCTGCCTATGGTGCTATCCTCTTCTCCCTTCATCTTCTAAAACCTACCCCTGCTTGAAGACCCTTTCTTTTCCATAAAGCCTCAATTGCCCTGGGCTCAACTGCACTGATGTGGTACTAAGCACATTCACTCATTAAAACACAAAACCTAGTAAGTGTGTACTTACTAGGTAACTGCTATGTAATATAATAGTCGGAGTCTTCAAAATGCTCTTGGAATTACAGAGAAGACTAAAAGATAAGCAATCAGTAAAACGGCAGCACCGCTACCCAGGTGTGTGGCTGCTCTGCGACGATACACTGTTCTACAATTTGCTATAGTATTTCTCTTTTAATGTTTGCCTCCAGTTTCTCCAATTAAAACAAAGTCTTCCTGAAAACTAGGTTTTTTCCTCTCTTATTCAATGCTAACAAGTTAGGCAAAAACAATTCTAACATTAATTTAGTGAAACTTGCACTTCTCTCTTAAGAGAAACACCAGCAGAATCCCTGCTCATAGACATCAGACTTAAAATGATGAATTAATAGGTGGCTTTTTAGTAAGTTATTAACCACAGCTAACTACACAGTAAGAGAAAATAGGGTTACAAATTCACAAGTAACCACTATCTTAGTCAACAGTGTTAAGTGGTTTTCTATGAGTTAAGTTGTTTTCTATGAGAAACAATTAAAATTCAGAGAAAGGGCTAGTTTGAGATAAATTTTTATGTTCCTGAGGAGGTACTAACAATCAGGGACAGGTCAAAAGGATAGAATCCAATCTTAAAAGATGCTTCAGGTGAATCTGTAAAGTCTAGGAGAAATGCTTTTGTTTGTAAATGTAGAGGATATAAGAGCATGGGCAAGTCACAGAAAAGCACTGAGTGGAAGGATGCTCAAAGTGTAACACACACCTCCAAATGGATCTGTATCTCTTAGTAAGTTATCTGCATCTCATATGT
This sequence comes from Glaucomys volans, assembly GCA_020662805.1. Classification (NCBI taxonomy): domain Eukaryota; kingdom Metazoa; phylum Chordata; class Mammalia; order Rodentia; family Sciuridae; genus Glaucomys; species Glaucomys volans. The sequence continues at coordinate 512,098 of JAJEJO010000117.1, forward strand.
TGTTAAAAATGAAAATACAGCCAGGCACAGTGGTGTACACCTGTCATTCCAACAGCTCGGGAGGCTGAGGCAGGAGGATTACAAGTTCAAAGCCAGCCTCAGCAACTTAGCAAGACCCTATCTCCAAAAAAAAAAAAGGTGGCGGGGAGTGGGGGTGTAATGTGGCTCAATGGTGAAGCACCTCTGGGTTCAATCCCCAGTACCAAAAAAAAAAGAAAAAAAAAAAAAAAAAGAAAGAGAGAGAGAGAGAGAAAGAAAGAAAATACATTATCATGACTTAAAAATCCAATTCCTCCAGGGGAAGAAAGGACAGGAGGTAATAATGAGAGGATGACAAAGACAGAGGCCCAACCAAAGACAAAGGATCATCTCCAAATCTGATCATTACAGAACTCCTCTGGATAAGCATATTCTTCAACTGCAACGGTTTATACTCAACTCAGTGCCTCATTTTCCCAAAGGCATGTTTTACAAATTCAGTCATGTAAATCAAAACTGGCAACATCTGCTAAATGTTATATTTGCCATTGGATTTCAAAAAATAACTTGGTTTGCCTTTTTATCATTTGTCTTATGAGTGTGAACATTTTAAATGTACCTTGTTTGTACTTTCAAGATGTTCTGTTTTTCTACAACTATGCTTTTAAAAGCCTTGTTTATACCACATGCTTTCAAAATTATGTGTGTATGCATATTAATAATCTTCTCCTTAATCCACAATTGGCTATAATAGCAACAATTTTGGAAAAATAGATGAAATCATAAATCATCATTTTTAAATCAGGAGGCTTCCACTGCCTCCTTTTAGGAAGCACAATTTTAAAAAAAGAATAACATCAACTTCCTTCCCACTTCATAAAATGCTTCCATGACTGATAAGTTAAAATAGATGAGAGGAGAAGGACGAGTAGAGTTTTTAGTTAATCAGTGCATAAGCCAATTTTCCATCAATTTTCCATTGTAGTAATTCTCTCATGTTCTCTTGCGTTATTTATTGATGTGTCCTTTGAGTATAAGCTGCATCTGACTCAAGAGAACTAGAGACACCATCTCTAAACAATGTTCTATTCTACACTAGGAAAAAAATCCAGGTTTTTTTTAGCTGTTCAATAAATATTTATTGACTGATTAGATATTGATTTGATTAAATATAAGAAAACAAGACACTAATGAGCTCCCCACATTCTCCCTTGCACTAGATTCTCAGACAAAGAAAACACTGAAGGTACTTAAGGTAGCAGTGAGAGAGTGGGGGCTAGGTGTGGTAGTGTGTGCCCACAGTCCCAGGACTCAGAAAGCAGAGGGGGGTGGCCAGATGGAACACAGGGAGACACTGTCTCAAAATGAAGAGAGTGTGGGCTTAGGGTTCAGACACTCATTTATTAGTTATATGATCTTGAGTATATTTCATAAACTCTCCAAGTCTCAATTTCCTTTTCTTAAAAGAATAAAAATAGGGGGAAAAAGAATGAATCAGAATTAATTAAATGAAATACCAATATGCCTTTCTATGTAAAAATATTATCATTAAAATTCATAATTTTCAAAAAAAAGAAGAAAAGTAGAACATACTTCAAGAGGTATAGTAAAAAAAAAAAGATTCAAATAATACATATTATATATTGAACACATTTCTGGGATGCAGTGATGGCTCAATAACTGAGATTAAGTATCTTTAACAACTTCTTGGAGAGCCTAGGACAGTATGAACTTGACAAGAATGGTCTCCACATTCACAGTGGCCCCAGAAAACCATCTACCCCACTAGTCATTATCCTTTGAAGCCAATTTTGCTTTAAAGGAAAATCTAGGCTTTCATGATAAAAGAAGTAGTAGTTATGGAATGTTGTGTTAATTTTTATTAATTAATTTTAGAGGCCATTTTTATTAGCATCAAACATTTTATTCATTATTAATAATTAATTCTGATTAATTCTGTATTCTTACCAACAATGTGTGTGGGATTTTATGGTTCACTAAAGACCTTTATATTTTCACTTTGAAAGTAAAGGGTGAGCCGGCGCGTTGGCGCACACCTGTAAATCCCAGCACTTGGGAGGCTGAGGCAGGAGGATCGCGAGTTCAAAGCCAGTTTCAGCAATTTAGCAAGGTCCTAAGCAACTCAGTGAGACCCTGTCTCTAAATAAAATACAAAATAGGGCTGGAGATGTGGCTCAGTGGTGGAGTGTCCCTGGGTTCAATCCCCAGTACCTAAATAAATAAATAAAGGGTGAAAATCATATACTCTCTAAATACAACACAAGTAGCATGCTACCATGGGCATACAGCAGCTTTGCACAGACCAGCGCTCTCAATACGATCAACCCAAAAGCAAGGTAAAATATGGGTATCAATCAGAAGGCATTTGATATCTGCGGAAGCAATGAGAACTGGAGGGGCAGAGAATCCAGCATGGAGAGAACCTCAGAGAGAAACTGACTTCTGCAGCTGCTTGCACCGTAGGATATCTGCAAATTCTGGGCACAGCAGGGAAGCTGGGAATCCAGGCCATACCCAGTCACAGAGCTCTGCTGAGCCTCAGAGAAACCATGGGAACTTTTGGCAGAGTGTTGAGAGACCTCAAACATGCAGCCAGCTGCCCTCAAGACTTTGATGAATTCTGGCACAGTCCAAGGCAAGAGGCTAAAATGTAAGAAAAGCATGTGAAAAGCAGAACAGAGCTATTTTGCAAGACAAAATTTAATATCTGGGTTCCATGAGGATGAAGATCCACCCTGCTTATGTGTTCAAATATCTGATAAATAGCATGGCGTTCTGTTTTAAGGTATGTTATGGGTCAACACATGTAAAATTGTCTTAAGAACAATGACCACTCCAGCCTCCCAACAACCCCAGCAGCGCTCCTCCAGGAACAGGCATGGCCTTACCAAAGCCATAAACAGCCTAGACTCAGCAAAGTACCCATCTGGAATGAGATGTGCCTATCAGAGAGGACAATGAACCCTCTTTCCAGAAGAAAGTGGCATCCTCTGAGCTTCTGTAGCTTCTTTTAAATTTTGTTTTTGTGGTGTGGGGCACTGAACCCAGGGACATGCACATGCCAAGTGCACACTCTGCCCCTGAGCTACATCCACAGCCCAACCTCTGAATTTTTTAACTGGAATACCTGATATTACTTAAACTACTTGAAACAACAAATACAAAATCATATGACTGATAACTAGGGATAAAAGCAAGCACAACAAACAGACCCAAGCAAGTTCAGATACCAGAGTCAGCTCGTAAGGATCTGAAAAGAAACATGATTAAGATATGCATGAAATATAAATAAAAAGATAAAAAGATAAAAGAAATTCACCAGAGAATTGAAAACCTATAGAAAAGGACCAAAGAGAATTAGAGGACTGAAGAAAACAGTATCCAAAGTTAAGCACTCATGAGACAGGTTTAAGGGAAGAAAATACTAACCTGGAAGGTAAGTCTGGCATTACCATTTGTGATCCTATTCATTTACTGCCACTCATCTTCTCAATCCACTCTTCTTTACCCTGCTTAGGAAACTGGGGCTGGACCATGTAAACACTTTCCTTTGCCACCTGGTACAATGTCTAGCTTGTCATGTGATGTAGGGACAGTGCAAGTCACAGTAAAGGAAGGAGCTTCTCACTGGACCTGGTGTACTTTGGGGTGAAGTTATCAGAGGCATTCAGACACCCAGCAGTGCCCACCCTCCAGCCCATTTCTCTACACCAGCTCATTTCTACTCAACAATCCCAGGCCACCAGCACCCCAGTGAGGGTCCCTATCTTCGAGTGGGCTGCAACCATACCCTCTCCAACAAGGAGATGGAAATCTTCGTCTTGGGGCAGGGAGCAGGTGGGGGAATGGAGGAAGGGTCTTCCAAGCTTGTTCTTTCCTGCGTGCTCCTGCTCTCTACCACTGCTCCTCTTCATTCTTTAAAGTTAGTTCTGTTACTCCTTTAAGTAGTTAATTATTCTCTATATTAATTTTTCCCTACTCAAAATACCAGTATAATGTGTCTTCTGGCTGGACCTGAGACTTCCTCGCTATACCATGTGGGCCTGGCAAGTTCACCCCCGACAAATTCCCACAGAAATGCATACATATATTCACCACAACATGCACAAGGATGTTCCCGTAGCACTATTCACAACGGCAAAAAACAAAAACAGAAAATAACCCAAATGTCAGTCAACAGTAGAATGGATAAATAAACTGTGGTATATTCATACAGTGAAATATTATTGGCAATGACAGTGAATAATAACCAAAAACTATAAATAAGTGTTAAGTGAAAGGAGCCAGACACACAAGTACATCTGTTTAATTCCATTTGTAAAAGACCAAAAAGAGGTAAAATTAATAATGGTGATGCAAGTCAGCATAGCGTTTACTCTTAGGCAGGGCAGTCAGCAAGATGGAAGTGGGTACCAGTGGGGATTCCCAAAGCTGGAAATGCTCTGTTTATTCTTTTTTGTCTTTCACTTTTTTTTATTTGTTCTAATTGGTATATATGACAGTAGAATGCATTCTGACACGTGCATAACACAAATGGAGCATAACTTCTCATTCCTTTGGCTATACATGGTGCTGAGTCATATCAGTAGTGTAATCATACATGTATATAGGGTAATAATGTCTGTCTCATTTCACCATCCTTCCCATCCCCACTGCCCTATCCCTCCCCTCACTCCTCTCTGTATAATCCAAAACTCCTTTATTCTTCCCTACCTCCCCCTTGACTATGGATTAGCATCTACTTATCAGAGAAAACATTCAGCCTTTGGTTTTGGGGGACTGGCTTATTTCACTTAACATGATATTCTCTAGCTCCATCCATTAACCTACAAATGCCATAATTTCATTCTTCTTTAAGGCTGAGTAATATTCTATTGTGTAAATATACCACATTTTCTTTATCCATTCATCTGTTGAATGGCATCTAGGTTGGTTCCCTTAAACTAGGGAATTGAGCTGCTATAAACACTGAGGTGGCTGCATCACTGTCATATGCTGATTTTAAGTCCTTTGGATATAAACAGAGGAGTGGGATAGATGAGTCAAATGGTGGTTCCATTGCAAATTTTCTGAAGAATCTCCATACAGCTTTCCAGAGTGGTTGCACCAATTTGCATTCCACCAGGAATGTATGAGTATACCTTTTCCTCACATCTCTTCAATACTTATTATTGCTTGGACTCTTGATAATTGCCATTGTGACTGGAGTGAAATGAAATCTTAGAGTAGTTTTATTTGCATTTCTCTAATTGCTAGAGATGATGAACATTTTTTCATATATTTATTGATTGATTTTATTTCTTCTCTTTGAAGTGCCTGTTCAGTTCCTTAGTCCATTTATTGATTGGGTTTTTTTTTTTTTTTTTTGGTGTTAAGTTTTTTTAGTTCTTTATATATCCTGGAGATTAGTGCTACATCTGAGGTGCGTGTGGTAAAGATTTTCTCCCACTCTGAAGGCTCTCTCTTCACATTACTGATTGTTTCCTTTGCTGAGAAGAAGCTTTTTAGTTTGAATCCATCCCATTTATTGATTCTTAATTTTACTTCTTGTGCTTTAGGAGTCTTGTTAAGGAAGTCAGGTCCTAAGCAACATGATGAAGATTTGGGCCTACTTTTTCTTCTGTTAGGTGCAGAGTCCCTGTTCTAGGGATAGTAAGAAAGATTCTATTTCTTGTCAAGGCCCTAGTTGCATGAATGTGTTACTTTTGGGAAAGTAAATGAGCGGGACACAGTGGTGCAAGCCTATAATCCCAGCAGCTCGGGAGGCTGAGGCAGGAGGACCTCCAGTTCAAAGTCAGCCTCAGCAAAAAGCCATGCACTCATAAGCAACTCAGTGAAACCCTGTCTCTAAATAAAATACAAAATAGGACTGGGGATGTGGCTCAGTGGTCGAGTGTCCCTGAGTTCAATCCCCAGTACCCTCCCAAAAAAATTATTTACACTTTTGGAAATTACAATATAAACTTGTGATTTGAGTACTCATTCCTCCATCTGTTATGTTATTCATTAATATTAGTCACATTAAAATACATGCTATGTACAAATAAGCAGAACATGTTTCTAAGGCCCTGACATCTACTCTACAGGCTGTGCTAAAGTGCTCCTCTGTTCCCACAGGACCCTGTGCATACGCCTCCATCCTGGCACTTACACTCAAGGCTGCAGTTCTCTTACTTATCTGTCTTGAGCACTATGTTCAGCTTGAGGGCTAAAGATAAGTCTTTTATAGTTCTCAAATAAGGCATGAAAAGGAATCTTAAAAATGAGAAAGTGTTCTATTTTAAAATGTGTTATAGGCCAAGGCACTTGGAAATGCCTAGGGAATAAGGAGCACCACATGTCTGGATGGCATTTTTCAATAGTGTGACATGCAGTCAGTCCATTTCAGCTTACTGCAGTTGCAGCATATATTTCATGCATACAGGGGATGGGATGTGGATAGCACAGTAAAGAGCAGAGGAGGAAAAGTGATGAGGTGTTGGTACACTCACATTCCAGGCAAGCAGAGGAGTCAAGGAAGAACTCATACCACCAGTGAGTAGAAGTTGCAGCAGCATGACCCTGAAGAATCTATCCCAAACACTAAGAATCTGTCCCTTATTGTCTTCAAACTAGGAACTCAGGTAGCAGTGGTTTCCAATATCATAGTGAGACTGCAACATGCTCTTCTCATTTAAATCATGATCCACCCTTCCTTTATGCAAGTTTATTTTGAATTAAAATGAATTATCATTATTTGGGGGAGAAGAATTTCAAAATACCCTTTGAAGCAATTGAACTTACCACAGGGTGTTGCAAAACAGAGGCCAAAAATCATTGCTTTAGAGGTTATGTTAGTTGATTTCTATTCCCCAAATTTTTCCAACATTAAAATTCTTGCTGCTGTTTTGAATTTTTAATCTGAAGCATATTTTCTATCCTTAAAAATTAGCAACTCCTTTAAGGAAGACAGAACTTGAAAAGAAACCTGGTCATCTAATAAATACACATTTGTCCCTTAACACACCAGGCTGTCTTTGTTTACTAGCAGTGAGCAAAACCAATCCACTCTCTAATGAAGCTGTCACTCTAGTAAAGAGACAAGGGTGATCCAGTATTGCAGTCTGCCTGGGACTGTCCCATTTTAACACTGAATGTCCTGCATCCCATAAAACCCTTAGTCCTAGGCAAATCAGGGCAGCTGGTCACTCCAAATATGTTAGTTTTCCGTGACAAAATACCTGAGATAAATAGCTTATATGATTTCTGAGGGTTTAGTCCATGGTCATTTGGCCCATCACATGGGTCCAGTGGCGAGGCAAAATGCATCATGGAGGGGAGCTTGTGGTACAGCAAACCTGCTCACCTTATGTAGCCAGGAAGCAAAGACAGAGAGGGGGAATGCAATCCCAATATTCCCCACATGGGAAAAGCCCCAATGACCTAACTTCCTCCCACTAGGCCCTTACCTCCAAATAAATAAGCAACTAAACATCATCAAATGGTGCAATGAAGAAAATGGAGTATGATAAATGTCAGAGAATAATGGGAAGGAGCTACTACTTTACAGAGATTCTGGGGGTAGCCTCTCTAAAATAAAGATATTTAAAGAAAGGACAGGAACAAGCTATTCAGATAACTGGGGGAAGAATTTCAGGCAGTAAATGGAAATGGTGATCTCCTAGTGACAGGCCCTAAGGTGGGAGCATACTTAGAAGGTCTGGCAGCCTGTGTGGCTAGAGCGGAGTCATCAAGAAGCCAACGAAGGAGAAGAGGGGAGAGAAGCAACTGGGTGACAGAACCTGCCCATCACTTAGGGCTCAGCACAAGTCCCAACTTCATCAAGGTAATGTTTTTTTTTATTTTGCGGGGATGGGGGGAGTTGCCAGGGATTGAACTCAGGGGCACATCCCCAGCCCTATTTTGTATTTTATTTAGAGACAGGGTCTCACTGAGTTGCTTAGCACCTCGCCATTACTGAGGATGGCTTTGAACTCACAATCCTCCTGCTTCAGCCTCCCGAGCCACTGGATCAAGGTGATCTTAATCCCATAATTCCAACCTAAAATAATTTCCATTTCTCATTATAATGAAGCTTCTGCCTCATTTACTGAATATCCTTTCTTCTTACAAATATAGTATATGTTAAAACATATCAACTATCCCATAGCATTTTGTAGCAATTATTCCAACATTTAATTATAAAATATCTGTTTGTTTTCTTTTTTTAATATGTATTTTTTAGTTGTGGATGAATCTTTATTTTTATTTATTTATTTATATGTGGTGCTGAGGATGGAACCCAGTGCCTCACGCATGCTAGGCAAGCGCTCTACCACCGAGCCACAACCCCAGCCCCTGTTTGTTTTCGTGTATCTGTATCTTTCCTGCCCTAAAATTTAGCCCCCTTGAAGTGATATTCCACATTATGCAACAAAGGACACACATGGCACCATCAATACCAAAAGACAGGAGTTTCCTCAATTGTCTTTTGTTGACTTGTATGCTTTGCATTAGTAAAGGAGGACACCACTAAGTCAGTGCTTACTCATAATACTATACACAAAACAGTAGGACAACAGATAGAAGAGGACACAGTAGAAGAATAACCACTAACAAATTAACTTACACTGCAGGAGTGCCTTTTCAGTCAGCCAAAACTTAGGATGCCAGGCTCAGAGCAAAAGAACAAACAGCAGGGGCTGGGCTGGGGCTCAGTGGTACAGCGCTTACTTAGCACGCGTGAGGCACTGGGTTTGACTCCCAGCACCACATGTAAATAAATAAAGGCCCATCAACAACTAAAAAATATTAAAAACAAAAAGAACAAACAGCAAAAAAGCTCTACGAATAACAACCTCTCAAACCAAGAATCAACTCTAAGTGGCCCTGGCCCTGAAAAATACTATACACATCTTATCTGGATGATTTTCATGTTTTTTGTTAAAATTCTTCCATGATTACCACCAAAATAGAGTGACTGCTCCATGATGGTCTCATACTATGTCTGTCTCTCTCTCCCCTACTCCAGGGAACATAGAGAGAGCAGAGCCCATGCCTTATCTCCATGGCCTAGTGCCCTACATTCAAATAGTGTTAAATTAAATGGTTTGATGAATGAATTTTTAGCATACATAATATAAAGCAATAAAGAAAATATATTAGAGGTTGTAAGTGTTGACTTTAAAATTAGTTTTCAGAAACACTAAGAGCTTACTGCAATGCTGCTTCTACTTCTAGCTTGGGAAATGCTAAAAGATCAGTTAAGAATATTTTTTTAAATGTCACCAATTTATAATCACATCTCAACATCAAAATATATAGTAACCCAGCTTCCTCAACAAATTTATTTCCTTTCAAAAAGCAGAAAAAGAAAAAAAAACATATGACTGCAAAAAAGTGTTTTACTCCGTAGAAAAACTTCACATTAAAAGTTTAGAGCTAACCGGGCTCGGTGGTGCACCCAGCAGCTCAGGAGGCTAAGGCAGGAGGATCTTGAGTGCAAAGTCAGCCTCAGCAAAAGTGAGGCCCTAAGCAACTCAGTGAGACCCAGTCTCAAAATAAAACACAAAATAGGGCTGGGGAAGTGGCTCAGTGGTCAAGTGACCCTGAGGTTCAATCCCAGTACCCCCCCCAAAAAAAAATTAGAACTGTAAGGGTACAAGATACAAGATCAAGATACAACAAACAACTCATTATATAGTAATAATGAAAAACTGAAAATGAAAATAAAAACACCTACAAATAGCACCTAAAAGAGTAGCATACTTAGGAATAAATGTAGCACAATTAAGTATAAAATTCAGAGTCTGGAAATTATAAAACATTGTTGAAAATTTTAAAGAAAGACTGAATAAAGAAAATAGCATTTCATGTTCTGGCTAGAGGAAGGTTTAGCATCATTAAAATGTAAATACAGATTCAAAACAATTCCTATCAAAATCCCAGCTAGATATTTTGTAAATATGCACAAGCTGATCCTAAAATTCATATGAAAATACAAGAGAAAAAAGTAAAAAGCAAAAGCAATCTTGAAGGTAAAAGCAATCTTGAAAAAAAAAAAGTCAAAAAATTCACACTTTCAATTTCAAAACTTATTACAATGTCCCAGTACTATAAATATAGACAAACAGATCAATGGAATAGAATTAAGAGTACAAAATACATGCTCACATTTATAATCAATAGAGGGTTAACAAAAATGCCAGGAAAATTCAATGAAGAAAAGATAAATCTTCCTAATTGTGCTAGTATCTAGATATCCACTTACAAACAATTAAGTTGGGTGCCAACATGCACATTACATACAAAAAGTTAAAATAGATCAAAAAGATTTAAATGTAACAGCACAATTATTAAACTTTTAAAGGAAAAAGAGTAAATCTCTACAATCTTGGATAGTACAATGGTTTCTCTGATATAAATCCAAAAGCATAAGCAACAAAAGCAAAACTTAATGGACTTGGTTAAATTGAAAGCATTTTTGTCACTTAAAGGACACTACCTTAAAGAAAAAAAAAACTCACAGAATAGGAGAAAACTTAAGGACTTGTACCCAGAATCTACTAAGAACTCTGAAAACTCAACAATTCAAAGCACAAATAAGCTGGGTGTGGTGGCACATGCCTGTAATCCCATTGGTTCAGGAGGCGGAGGGAGGAGGATCACAAATTCAAAGCCAGCCTCAGCAACTTAGCAAGGCCCTGAGCAACTTAGGAAGGCCTTGTCTCAAAAAAAAAAACAAAAAGGACTGGGGATGCAGTTCAGTGGTTACGCACCCACCCCAGGCTTCAATACAAAAAAAAAAAAAAAAAAAAAAAACCTCAATTTAAAAATAAGCAAAGCATCTGAATAGACATTTCCCCAATAAACAGCCAATAAGTACAAGAAAAAATGCTCAACATCATTAGCCATCAGGGAAAGACAAATGGAAACCACAATGAGAAACTACTTCATACCAACTAAGAACAGTATAATTAAACACACAGTGACAAGTGTTGGTGAGGGGGCAGAGAAACTGGATCTCATGCACTGCTGGTAGGGATACAGAATGATATAGCCACTTTTGGAAACCTTTCTGGTGGTTCCTCAAAATGTCCAACACAGTTACCACTTGTTAACTGCAGTCCTGAAGGATATAACCAAGGGAAATAAAAACATGCCCATACAACAGCAGTAGTTATAATAACCAGAGCGAGGAAACAACCCTAACAATCCCAATGTCCATCAACTGACAAGTGGAGAATGAAATGTGGTACAGGCCTACAATGGAATATTATTTGGCAATAAAAAATAAAAGTGTTACATGCTACATTGAAAACATCTTGCTAAGTGAAGACAGCCATAAAGAATCATATATGATATGATTTCAATTGCACAAAATTCCCAGAATAGGAAAAATCCACAGAGACAGAATACAGATTAATTGCTGCCTAGGGTGGGGAGGACAGAAAAAGTAGGTTTAGGATTTCTTTTGGGGGTGATGACAATGTTCTAAATTTGTGGTGACAGTTGCACAATTTTATGAATATACTAGAAACCACTGATTATACACTTTAAATAAGTGCATTGTGAGGTATATAAATTGTCTCATTAAAAGTTACTATTTTTTAAAGTAGTGCTGTCCCTCAAATGGAAAAGGATACTCAATGGAAATAATGTCAAGCAAAGACAAACACCCAGGCTAGGGATGCAGCTCAGTGGTAGAGCACTAGCCTAGTATGGGCAAAGCGCTGGGACCAATTCCCAGCACTGCAAAAAGAAAGAAAGGGAAGGAAAAAAAACACAAACAGCCTTCTGTTGAAGAAGTTTCTACAAAAGATAATTCAGTCAGTGGTTGCCAATTAAGAGTTCACAGACAAGTATGTAAAAACAACCAAGAAAATTTAATAGTCCTTGGGTTCCCAAAGGAACTAACTCCAGGCCCAGTGGGTCCAGGAACCTTTATTTTAATAGGCTTTCCAAATCATTCCAATGTATGTCCAGAATTAAGAACAATGAACCACTAAGTCCCTTACCCAATGACTTTAGGATTCTCTGGTGGCTGTGAGGTATCTATCTCTATATTAGGTATTAGCCAGTATTTTACATTCATCTGAAAATCTCAAGTTCCTCAGTGGAACTTGAATGATGATTCTGAGTTTAGAAGGAGATAGCTTCATCCAATGTCACAGCCCTGCACATATTTCTATAAATCTTATGTGTGCCTTTTACTATCTTATAATACTTCAGATTGTCTTCCTTTTTTTTCTTTTTTCTTTTTCTTTTTCCCCCCAGGGGGGAAGAGCAGGTTTACATAAATTGCTCTATATAATAGATGACATATGTTCTCTTAAACTATATTTCTCAAACTGGGCCACATTGGAGAATCCTCTCTTTTTCTCATTTATAATTTAATATATTTATATTTTTAAAATACAGGTAGAATATTATATTAATATTAATAAATATGGTAAAATCAAATGCAAAATTTTCATAGATTTTTAAGATAAAATCCAAAAACTTCAAAGAAATACCATATGTGCCATGGAAACTACTCTGGACAACACTCCCAGACTCTAAGGGTACAGATTCATTCCGTCTCACAATGCATAGTTCAGTAGAGAAGTCGAGGCCTTCTGTTTCCCTCTCCATGGATGATGAAACATGGAATCCCTCTTATTAAGAACCATATGTAGACAAGTAGGTTATTAGTGACTGTGCTCTGAGCACTTCAAGGAAGAAAGGAAAGTGTGACCTAAATCCAAGAGCTAAACCATAATTGTTTAGAGTTGAATGAATAGTCTTCCGAGGTGAGCTGTGCTCAGGTAGCAACTGCTGGGGAGAAGGCCTTATGATTTACCCTGTCCTGGATTTTAACCTGATAGATACCAAGAGTGACTTCCCACGCTGTCTGAACTTCACCCGGCTAGCAAGGGTGTACTCTGCTTGCTTCTCTGAGCTTGCGCAGCCCACTGGTCCACAAAGAAGCCTTGAGGAAGCCTACCTCAGGCCTTAAATTAACCATCACTAAAGAGAAAGTGTTCCCTCCATTTCCAGTCTTCCTCAAAGATCTAGTGCTCTGATTTTTCAGCTGTTCTTTTTTCAGTTAATTGTTTTTACATGTGATAACCACACTCAGGGACAAAAACATCAAAAGAGTGGAATTACAATATCAGCTCTGACACAGAATTATATAAATCATGTAAATTTCCTCAGCACTAAAATAGAAGAGTGAAATAAGATGAATCTTAAGGTATTTTCTTTAAATTCTACACCCACAATATTTGCCAATACTGAAGATAGGCACTACAAATTATAAAGGCAATTCTCAAAAAAGAAGTTGTAAACACATCTTTCTCATCTTTTCCATCAGATTGCTCCCTCTCGCATCACCCGAGCTCAAACCCTCTTCTCTCTGTCCTGGATTTTTACAACTATCCTCAATTATGGTCTTCAATAACTCCTTAATCCATTATATTGACCACACTGTCATTAGATGATTCTCCTATCATTTCCTTCAATGGCACTTAGCCAGCATTCACTGCACTCCATGACCCTGTCCCAATTTTTCTAACCCTTTTTAGCCCATTCTTATATCAACTTCCATTTCAGCAAATCAGTCAGTACCTTCTTCTGCAATGCATTATACAGACCATGGCTCCTTCAAATTTGCTCATGTCATCCCCCCACCTGAAAGACTCTGCCACACTCTCCATTTTCATTCTACCTCACCGACACTGCAAAGCTTCTCTGACCACTTTCTTTAAACTCCAGGGGCACTTAGTCTGTGATACATCTTTGGCATATAGCATATGCTTCCCTCCACTGGGCAGATGTAAGGCAAGAGGGGTTTATAGTGATACTTCTGCCTCATCTTCCGGCAGGTAAGCATCTCAACTTTAATATGGAGTGAATATATGACCCATGGCATCTAAAAGGGCCACATTTAACTTACAACCGGTTTAAAATAAAATTAAATAACAGCTTATATTCAATTATTAGAAATTTTATAACATATCCCTCCTATTCTAAAATGCCAATGACATTTTTAGAGCTGTGTCCTAAATTTTAAAATCATTCTTTAGGTTTGGTTAATGATTTCTCTTCAAAAAAGAATGGAGAGGCAAAGATTTCAAAGTAAGTCATCAAAACTTCTAATTACACAACTTTAATGACACCAAAAAATTCCAGAAAATGAAACTAAGAACACAGTTATAAACAACAATTAAACCTCTTATAGTACAGACATCACAATAAACTTGAATTTGACAAGGGAAAGAAAGTTGTTTTGTCTGGTTAAAGCCATTTAAACAAAATGTCACATGTTTTTCTCCACAACTTTTATATAAAACTCATGTGCTCTGATAAGTGCCACTACCCCTTATAATAAAAAGTATTCCTGCTTTAATTCTAGAAACATTTTATTCCAACTACAAAGATTTTGGTTTTGCTTAGTAAAGACCACTGAAACTGGTCTTTACCCTTTTGATAAATGATTCCAAAATAATATGCATACAAATCCAAATTTGCCACTATCACTGTTAAACACACACACACACACACAAACACACAAAGCCTCTTTAAAAGCCAAGAAACAATTTCCAAACCAGTCCTGTGATGAAGTGTTAGTAAACATTAGAAAACTGATCACAGGCATAAAATATCACGTTGAAACAAAGAAAATGTTTTCAATATGTCTCTTTAAATTGAAGTAAAAATATTTCAAACAATATGCTGGAGATTTTCATTGATTTGAAATCATCTGAAACTAAAACTTCAATGAATAAAAATATCTTCTTAAAATATTTTGGCACCTGAAAAGTGATACTTACTCCATAGGATAAAGAAAAGTGGGGTGGGGAAAAATTCACATGTTTGACAAATGTATCTGTTAGGCAATTGTTGAACGCCAATTTTGTTTTCTTTTCACCAAAGGAAGATCATCTGAGCAAAACTGAGCACTCACGTGCAAAGCCGAGGGGTCTGGCAGGAACTCAGCATCCTCTCCAAAGATAAAATCGGGGGGCAGCTCTGGGTATTGGGCATTGAAAATGATATCCCCTGAAATAAAAGAAAACAGCAGACCCTTATTATTTCCTTGAAAATATATGAATGTTCTGAAGAATATATCAGAAAAACTTTCTAAAGAAATTAAGATTCATAAGACCTAGTACTTACAAAATAATTCTTCAAATAAAAGAACTGATATCTTCTTCTAAATTAACATTCACAACACACAATCAAAAAAGTGGAATATACTATGAATATAAATACCCAAGTAAAAAAGTTGAAGCAGTCCCATCCAAAATACATGCTGATTCTTTTTATAGGAAACATTACTGTCCAATCAGTGCCTGCTAATTAAGATGCTTTTACTGAAAACTGATTCAGTATAAGTATAGTCCGTGCCTTACAAAAAAATTATGCATACATACCTTTGTATAATGGAAAGAATACTTGGCTTGGAATAAAAAATAGTTTGTTTTTTTTTTATATTCCTAAGGTCCTTTTCTTATCTATTAGCTCAGAGATCTTGGGCAAGTTTCAACTTCTTTAGATTTCAGTTTCCTCATCAGTAAAAGGGGAATACAATAGTACTGATGTCACAAATTTGTTGTGAAAAGAGAAGGAAAGAGTGTGTCTAGCTTAGTGTCTTGCATACAGTAAGCACTCAACAAGTGAAGCAGGAGTACTAGTGTGCTTGGTAGTGGTAGTATTTTTAAATATAAGACCAATTTCAAAGTCTCATGAGCACAAATTTTTGTGCTCTCCTACCTCTACATTTCTGTCCTCTTCTTTAACTCCTTTTTCCCCTTTATTCATCAGAAGATTCAGTTCTCATCATTCCGCTAAAACTAATAGGATTAATTTATTGACAATCTAATACCCATTTTGGGTTTCAGTGTGTCAGGGTGTATGTATTTGTGTAAGTGCACATAAACCTCTGAACACATGCACACTACAGTTTTATAAGTCCAATCATTTTTATTGTTTGAATGATAAATCTACATAATGATATCCAAATTTAAACATTCAGACTTCAGTTCTAATTTGAGCCCTTAAATATCTATGTACTAGGCATTTCAATGTCAGACTCAGCGAGCATAAAAACGTGATCATGTCTGTCCCTGCTCCTACCCACTTCCTCCAGCCAACTAGCCCCTCTCCCTATTGCCAACATGATTATTCCTTAAGGACCATGCTGAAACTTCCATATCATCTTCAAACACACACACACACACACACACACACACACACACACACCGCTTATACTCTTATAAAACAATTCGTCTCTTTACTTCCCCCAAAATGAGGATTTTTCCTACTCGCAGCTCTATCCAGGCCAGAATCACCTAGTTCATACACTCACTGAATAGTCAAGCTTTGCTTTGGGTTCTACGTTAGGCACTAACGATCAAAGGACCCAGCTGATAAAAAGCTGAAAAACTACAAGAACTCAATCACACTCTCTTTAAATGGCATCCTAGTGCTAGCTGCCCTCCAGACCATAATATACGCCATCAACACGTAAGTCTTCTTAAAGTACTATACTACCCCCAAATTTCCTAACTCAGATAACTTCAATGATTCTCTAATGTCAAATGAGATAAAAGCAAAACTTCCCAAACTTGGGTTTTTTGTTTTGTTTTGTTTTGTTTTGTTGGTTGTTTTTTGTTTGTTTGTTTGTTTGTACCAGGGATTGAACCCAGGGATGCTTAACCACTGAGCCACAGCTCCAGCCTTTTTAATATTTTATTTAGAGACAGGGTCTCACCTGAGTTGCTTAGGGCCTCGCTAAGTTGCTGAGGCTGCCTTTGAACTCACAATACTCCTGCCTGAGCTTCCTGAGCTCCTGGGATTACAGGCGTGCACCACCCTGTCCGGTTCAAACTAGGATTTAATATGTTCCTATCTTTTTATCCACCCTTCTCTCAAGCCAATACAAATCTTCTTTCCAGGTGATATGTTCCACTGAATGCCCTTCAAATGCTGAAACACCCAGGTGAAATGTTTTCTCCTCTTGCTCAGTTCTTACCATCCTTTAAAAGCCTGCTTATATTACGTTCTCTTGCACAAAGCCTTCCCTAATAAACCTGGAAAACACGGTTCATTGTTACTTCTCAAAATTCAATACTACGGTCCGGTCATACCCCACTCACTTGAGTATGTAATTATAAATTCTCTTCTATTGTTCTACTGTTCTATTCATTTTTAAAATCATAAGCACAAGCCACAGATGAGGCACTATGATATACACTGCATTGATACAAAGATACTTACGCTCAAACGCTTATGTTTAGTGAGGGAGATAAGACATACACACAGCAGTACAAGGTAAGTACTTCTACTTGGTTTTCCTAAACATACTGAGAGCATCAAAAAAATAGGAATTCCTATACTCATCTCACATCTTTGAGAAGGTACATATAGAGTATACTTGAAAAATGTTCAAAACACGCAAGAAGCATTTTTGAATTGAATATCTAAATACTAAGAAAATCTAAAATAAAGAATAAAGCATGGGCTGGGTCTGGGGCTCAGTGGTAGAGTGCTTGCCTAGCATGTGTGAGGCACTGGGTTCGATTCTAGGCAAAGCATATAAATAAACAAATAAATAAATGCTCATTGACAACTAAAAAACATTTTTTAAAAAAGTGCATAAAGTGCAAAGGCATGGTTTTTAAAAAAAGAATAAAGCATGACATTAAAATAATGTCTTATTTGCCAGTCTCATGGTTTTCAACTTTTTAATTCTCAGACTAGTAACATTTTAATGAAAATTCTAAGGACTGCTAAAAGGAAGAAAAAAAAAGAAAAAAGAAGAAAGGATAGCAGGATTGCTCTCAGAACTTTCTGAAGGAATAAGCTTAAGCAAAAAAAAATATACCCTATAGAAGTTGGGAGTAGAACTCAATTATCAAAAGTAGTATAAGCATCACCTCTCCTTCTATCATCATCTCACATTGTCAGCTCTATCCATTATGAATGATAAACTTCAAAAGCACTAACAATAATGGCATTCACACAAGCCATGGCTTCGAAACACTAGCAGAGACAACATGAATGTCCAGATTACTCAATCTTTTTGAACACACACAGCAAGCAAGATTCTTTAAGAAAATCCATATGACTTTTTTATCCATGCAATTCTTTAAAAATATGCTTTAAAATTCCCTCAGTTGGTTTACTTTAGTTACTTTTAGAAAAAACAGAGAAGAGGCATGAGAGTTTTGGAAAAAGTTAAGCTGGAATCTAGACTGCCTTAAAATAAATAACATGTTAAATTCCAATATAAGAATTTGTATTACTTTAGTTACTTAGTAAAATAGGAGGACCAGAAGTTGGATTTTCAACTTCTCAAAAGAACACTGTCAGTAATAACTATTCCCAAACCAGTAAATATTAAAAATCTGATTTCAAGGATATCCACTCTGGATGATTCTATTCAGCATCATCAGAGACTCTACCCAGGGCAAGAAAAAGAGATAAAAGGCATCTAAGTTGGAAAGAAGAACAAAACTACCTCTATCCAGAGATGATATGGTTTTGCACATAGAAAATTCTATGGATTCAGCAAAATACTATAAGAATTAATTAAACCATTTTAGCAAGATTGCAAGGCACAAGACAAATGTACAAAAATTAAATTGCATTTCTGTACACTATTAACAATCCAAAAAAAGGAGTTAAGAAAACAATTTCACTTATAATAGCTTCAAAAGAAGTAAAGTATTTTGAAATAAATTTAACAAAAGACATGCAAGACTTATACCCTGGAAACTATAAAACACTGTTGAAGGAAATTAAAGAAGATCAAAAAAATGCAAAGGCATCTCACATTCATGTATCAAAGGTCTTAATATGCCTCAGTGGCAATACTACATGACCAAATTCCATGCAATCCATATCAAAATCCTAGCTGGATTCTTTGCAGAAACTGAGAAGTCAATCCTAAGAGTCATATGGAAATGCAAGGGATTCAACTAGCCAAAAGAACCCTGAAAAGAGAGAGAGAATAAAATTCAAGGATTTTTACTTTACAATTTTAAAAGTTGTTCCAAAGTCACAGCAATAAGCACAGTGTGATAGCGGAAAAAGGACAGACATAAAGATAAATTGAACAGACTCAAACTCCAGAAACAAGCCTTCACTTAGGGTCAATTGATATATGACAAAGGCATTAAGGCAATTCAGTTGGGCAAAAAGAGTCTTTTTGCTACTAAGATGACTACTATCAAAAAGACAGGAAAAGAGAAAAAGAAGAAAACAAATGTAGGTGGAGATGTGGAGAAGCTGGAACCCCTGTGTGGGTTGGTGGGAGGGTAAAATGTTGTAGCTGCTACAGAAAACAGAATGGTTAATCCTTAAAAAATTAAAAATAGAATTACCATGTGATCCAGCAATTCCACTCCTGGCCATATACCGCCCCCCACAAACTAAAAGCAGGGTCTCAAAGAGATACTTGGACACAACAGCATGATTCATAATAGCCAAAGACTTGAAGTGACCACAGTGTCCAACGACAGATGAATGGATAAAAGTATGTGTTCTATCCATATAATGAAATATTATTCAACCTTAAAGGAAATTCTGACATGCTATAATATGAAGGAACTTTGAAGACATTACATGAAGTGAAATAAGTCACAAAAAGACAAATACTACATCATACCACTTTCGTGAGGTATCTAAAGTAAACTCATGAAGACAAAGTGGAATGGCTTGGGAGAGCGAAGAATGGGGAGTTTTTGTTCAAAGGTATTGAATTTCACTTTTGTAAGATGAAATGAGTTCTGGAGATTAGTTGCACAACAATATGTATTAACACTACTGAAATGTACACATAAAACTAAGACAGTAAATTCTGTTTTACATATTTTATACAATTAAAAACTTTATTTTTATAAAACATCTTTACAACAAATGGTGCTGGGACAATTGGATAGCCATGTTTCAGTTCCTACTAGTCACACCATATACAAAAACAAACTCAAAATGGATCAGCAAAATGTAACAGCAAAAACTATATCCATCTTTCAGGAAGTGTAAGAGCAAATCTTCATAACCTTGGATTAGGCAATCATTACCATGGTGGTTAATTTTAGGTTTCAACTTGACTGGCTTAAGAAATACCTAGAAAATTGGTAAAGCATTATTTTACCAATGTATCTGAGCATATTTTCAAAAAAGAGACTGGCATGTGAGTCTGAGTGAACTAAGTGTGGAAGACTCACCAGGACCTAAACCAGCAGACCCCTGGGTCCTTCGGCCTTTAGTGTCAGATGGAGAATGACATCACAGGCTTCCCTGGTTTTCAGGCTTTCCAACTGGATCAGGACCATGCTCTAAGCCAGTATACTGGGCCGACAGCATGTACAGGACCTACTATGGGACTTTTCAGGCTCCGTAATCACAGAAGTCAATTTCCCTAATAAATCTCTTCTCATATATCTTTATCTGTTCTTTCTTTTGGATCTGTCTCTCTGGAGAACCCTGAATAACAGCTTCTCGGACATTAAAAAAAAAAAATCAAACAACAACAACAAAGATAAAATGTTCTTCATCAAAATTAAAAGGTTCTCTCCTTCAAAGGACCCTAACTAAAAAGTGAAAATCAACAAAATCAGAGGAAATTGAGCAAATCATGTCTGATAAAAGAATTGTATATGGAATATGTAAAGAACTCTTACAAATGGATAAAAAGCCACATAACTCAATTTTTTTAAAACTTTTTTGGTAGTTATAGATGGACAGTATGCCTTTATTGTATTTGTTTATTTTTATGTGGTGCTAAGGACTGAACCCAGTGCCTTGCATGTGCTAGGCAAGTGCTCTGCCACTGAGCTACAGCCTCACCCCCATAACTCAATTTTTAAACAGGCTAAGAGTATTATTAGTTGTTTCTCCAAGATATACAAATGGGCAATCAGCACAGGAAGAGACGCTCAACATCATTAGCCATCAGGGATGTACAATCAAAATCACAAAGACATCACTTCACGCCCACTCGGATGGCTATAATAAAACAGACAGATAACAGTATTGTGAGGATACGGAGGAACTGGTTCCGTTGTACACTGCTTGCATGGATGTAAAATGATATAGCCACTTTTAAAAACAGTCTGGCAGTTCTTCAAAAAGTTAAACATGCAATTACCATTTGACTCTGCAATTCTCCTCTTGGAATACACACAAGAGAACAGAAAGCATGTCCACACAAAAGCTTTTAAGTGAATATTTATAGCAGCATTATTCACAACAGCCAAAAACTGGAAACAACTAATGTCCACAAGTGTTGAATGGATAAATAAAATGTACTATATACATACAATGGAACAGTATTCAACTATAAGTTAAAAAAAGGTACATACTACAGTTTAGATGAACCTTGAAAACATCATGCTAAGTGGAAAAAGTCAGACACAAAGGGCCACTTGTTGTATTATTATTATATGGTTCCATTTATATGAAATGTCCAAAATATGCACATCCACAGAGACAGAAGCAGATTAATGATTGCCAGGAGTTGGAGGTGGGGAAATGGGTAGTGAATACTAACAGTGCAAGTTTTCTTTTTGTGGTAATGGAAATGTTCTGGAATTAGTGTTGATAGTTGTACAACTTTGTACTAAAAACCACTGAATTGTATACTTTAAAGGGTGAACTGCATGGTATGTGAATTATATTCAATAAAGCTGTTATTTTTT
>JAJEJO010000117.1:534165-645511 GCA_020662805.1 Glaucomys volans
AAAGGGGTCATTACAAAAAAAAAAAAGATGAATACTAACAAAAATCTTTACTCTTCAAGAATATTTCCAAAAGTATCCTTCTAAAGGAAAGTATTAGGGGTTGTTAAATGTATTTTTTATTTTAGTTGATTAAAAAGAAAAACTTAAGACAGCCAAAATATCTGAGTACATACTTAAGTTTTTTTTAAAAGGGATGCTGTGGACCAAATTATCATATTCTCAATTAAAAGAATCTTTCAAGAAAGCAGGAGTGGGGGAATGGTGTTTGCTATATAGTATGTATTAAAACATTTTATGAGTGTGTTTCAAAACAAAGGGAATTCAGATGTCTTTCACAATCTCACACTCTTACTCTTCAAAATTCTCGAACTCTTACCTTCAACCTTAAAAAAAAAAAAAACAACTCCTGAAATACTCTGCCTCAACACTCTATAGTCTCTTTAAAATAAACTGTGGCATTGTTTCCTTGCTATGGAGAACAGTCAGTAAATCAGTCAAGAACACTTATTAAAAACCCACCATGCACAGATGCGCACACTGGACACCTGGGGAGTTATACAGGAAGTAGGAAACAGAGCACCTGACCTCCAGGCAGAGATGGTGTAGCAAAGACCAACACAAATCACAGGGAGGAGCAATAACACTGCATTTCCTTTATTTCACCCTGGAGAAGATGATGTGAACCCTGCGTACAGGTTACTTGGATACTGCTTACTTCAACTCTTCATAAAAAGGAAGAGTAGGCAGAAGTTCAAAGAAAAATAGGATCTGAGGTGATATAAAGCAGTGTTACAGAAAAAAACACACCTAGAATGTCTAGAAGCATTAGGACTACCTAACAACAAAATGGTAGTTTCACATCTTATTTTCTATTACTCCCTCAAAATTGGCAGGCTACACTAGAAGGACCATTGGAGAAGTTCCTTTCTTTTAAAATGCATCCCTACGGTGCTTTACAATATGGCACAAACATGCAATCTCAGAAATTCCAAGCACGAAGTAGTTTGCATGCTTGTGCCTTGGAGAGGACGCTCTTCACAAGTTGTCAGTTATATCTCAGGAAGACCCAGTCAATGCAGCTGCCAAGTGAACCCTGTGTCCTACTTCTCAATTTCAAGAAAACGGCCTGTCCACAGGCTCCTTCCTTTACTCACCACTTGTGAAATATTATCATGCCACTCTACTTTGGGTTTAAATAACTGTCAGAAAAACAGTTTCAAAGAAACTAAATTATTCTTACAGGTTGCTGAATTAAATGATTACTTAATGAAACTTCAAGTATGGGAAGAAAAGTTCAGACCAGAATCTTGTGGAAATGCTAGGCTGAAGAAAATTCTCAAAAGACAGGTAGGTTCAAGCAATGGAGTTTTACAAAAAACTTTAGAGAGGTGACTCATTTCTAAGAGTTAGCTCAACCCTAAGTGTTTCTTTACAATGAAGTTTAATACCTCTCTCTCTAAAAATTCTACTCACTGGTTCTTAGGAAGTCATGAAACAAGTATACTTTCTTTTTGATATCAAAGTCCTCCAATTATTTGAAGGCAGTGCTATGACCTCTTTTTCAACCTTACCATGAAATCACCCCTTGACCAAGCTAAACGTTCCAATTTCTTTCATTATTGCTCATCTGATTTTGTCTCAGTTCCTTTAACATCCTCCTCACTCCACTCTGAATGTGTACCAGTTTGTCCATCACCCTCTTAGAGGACAATACCCAGAACTAAATATAAGATTCCAGGTGTGCTCTATAGAACACAAAAAAATAAAATAAAATCCGTACCTTGCTTTAGCTACTCAACATCTACTGATAAACACCAAAACAAACTGAAATAGCTTTTCTGGCAGCCACATCAGTGGAGACTTGTATCATGCTTCCTGACAACCAAAACCCCCAAGATTTTTCCATATATACTACTGCTAACCTACATATCCTTCCTTCTTCACTGGGACAGCTAAATTTCAGAATTCATTTCAGGGTTTTAAATTTATTCCTATTATATTTCAATCTTGTTAGATTTACCTATTTACAACCCATCATAATATTCTGAGATTCAATTCCAATTTGGGCTTGACACTGCTTCTAACTTCAAATCATTAACAAATTGGCTAGGCATGCCCCAGGAACCTCCCTTTAGGCAACCACAGTTCAATTAATCAGTACCTCTTGGGTGCAATCATTTAAACAGTAATATCTACTCAACAGTGCTAGGGCCTAAACATTCATTACAAGGATATGGTCACAAGTGTGTTGAGGAACTTGACATTTGAAACCATTCTGCCTACCTACAAGTTCAATGACACCATCAATGGTCAATGATTAATGTGTTAGTGATTCCATTGCCCAGTACACTTTTTGTCTTAAGAGGTGGAATTTCTTTTCCAATATCAAGAAGCAGGGACTATAAGGAGTTTTCATAGTTGAAAGTTGGCATAATTAGCATCCATAGAAGAAAGAATGAAAGTGGGGGTAGAAGCTAAATTTAAGTCGTTTCAGTTTGCTTCTTTTCCTTATAAGACTTCAGTCCACAATATCCTTCTCTCAAGACTAGACCATCCCAAATACTTCTTTGTATTTCTAAAATCTAAAGTACTTCTGTGCAACAGAAATAATAATGCATGCCACACAATTTTAAACTTATTCTATCCACAAAAGTAGTAAAAATAGGGTGAAATTAAATTGTAACTACTTTTTAAATTTTATAAACAGCAAAATTTACTTTTGTGTGTACCATTACTTGAAGTGTATCTTATGCATAGCTAAATGTAAATACAGTATCACTAAAATTCAGATATAGAACAATTCTACCACCTCCAAAATGTCCTTATGCTATCACTTTGTATTTAAACTTTCCCACCAACCTCACCCCTGGCAAGCTCTGATCTGTTCTTTGTCCCTTCAGTGTTGCCTTTCCAGAACATCAAACAACAGGAGTCATATAACTTCTGAGACTAGTTTTCTTCACTTAGCATTGGATATTTGAGATCTAGTCAAATGTATCAAAAGCTTGTTCCTTTTCTGAGTCCTCAGACACTTTGCTGTACGGATTCTTTGGTATTCTGGGATTTTCTATTATAGCCAGTGAGAAAGAAAGAATTTCTCCTTATCAGAAACTGATAATTCATCTTAATGATTAAATTAATGATTAATAAAATTTCTTGGCCCTAAAAATGTATTTTGTGTAACCAACTGACAAGCCATTTCAACTTGTAAACAATATAAAAGTGATTAGTGAGCTGCCTGTCATTCTTTCCATACTAACACTTCAGAATCTGAAGTGTGCTTCACACGTGCCGCACATGTCCATTCAGACTAGCCACATCTGACCGCATTGCCACTTGTGGCTAGCAGTGACTGTACCCAACAGCATAGACTGAGCACAAACACTAATTAGGGAAGAAGGCAGCAGAGGGAATGAAGAAAAGGGAAGAAAGAAAAGTCATCCAGCTTCCCACAACCATTATGCAGCACATTCTGCTGCTGGGAAAAGTTGTTTCTTACATAGAAAAAGAAAATACGCCACAGACCACTGTTCCCATTAATGCAAGATCTGCTCTAAGCAGTTTTCTACATGAGAGACCCTCAATCATCTGCAGAGGACAATCACATCTTCAGGTGGTCTTCTCATCTCCATGTTAAACATGACCAGTTCTTTCAGTGCTTTTTAATAAGACAGTTTTCAGGAAATTAAGTTACATGATTCTTCTGTTCATTTGAGGGAATCTACTATGTCGTTGATTTGTAGAAACTTAGACTAATTAGGAAAAGGGTACAATGGCCCATCTTCAGACATTATAATGTGCTTTAAATGAACTTTTAACTTGTATTTTCATATATTTATTTCAGTGCATAAAATAATGATATTTTAAGCCAAATCCTAAAAATTAGCATTCCTTTATTGAGAAATAAATATTCTACTGGAGAAAATTTTAATCCTAGTAATCTTCTAATGCATATTCACAGGCTGTTTCATTAGAGCAATTTATTACCAATTCTTTCTTAATAACCACAATACATCTGATATCATAAAAAGAAAGAAAGCTTTCTCAATCTTTCTATGATTGTTTAAAAAGTAGTTAGGAATTGAATATAATTTTAAAACAAATCAATAATGATCACTGTTTTGAAAGAATGAAAAGCCAGAAAAACAAAACTGAAGAAAATTTTAGGGGCCTGGAGTTGTGGCTCTGTGGTAGAGCGCTTGCCTAGCATGTGTGAAGCACTGGGTTCAATTCTAAGCACTACTTAAAAATAACTAAATAAAATAAAGGTATTGTGTCCATCTACAACTAAAAAAATATATATATGTTTTTTAAAAAAAGGAAACTTTCTAGCAGCCCACCTTATTTTTTCTATACACCCATATGCTCGCACACTCTTGATATAGGTATGGCCTCTAGAATACCATGAACTTACACTTCATTTTCTATAAGTTAACTATCCTAGTGACCAAGATTAAAAGATTTACTTAAATGTACAAAATAGGTAGTTTTGCACTTACAGAGAAGAAAAAGAGTCATTGCCATTTGGAGGACACTGTGAAAGAAATTCTGAGATATGAAGCAATAGAAAAAAATGGTAATCAAGTACTCTACACTTGAGGAAGAGGAAGAAAAGGAGCATGTAATGGATTTGAGTTAAAGATTTTTTTTTCACATTTTTTAAAGAGATAGTCTTAATTCACTCAATTCCCTCAAAAAAATATTAAATATATATACCATTTTAAGTGGTGTCAGTAACAGAAAGACGTAAAAGATTCTGTCCCAATAAAGGATTCAATCTAGGAGATGTGATCTTTGAGATAAGACATTATAAAAATAACTATAAACACTATCGAATAAATGATTCAAGACAGGATCATAAATGGACACTAAAACCATTAGGTGAAATGTTATTGAGGAGCAGAATACAGTCTCAAAGCATCACCCCATAGATCGCTAATTAATTGTAATAGAGAAAAAAATCTTTATGATGGAAAAAATCTGACAGATACCACCTTAATTTAACCAAGCTGTCAAACTCAGCAGCAGCTACAATAGGAAAACGTACACAGACTTGACTGATGACTACACTGAGGTCACACCATCACCTACTTAGAGAGCTTGACAAAGATGTTTTAAAACCCTAATGCAGGGCTGGGGATATAGCTCAGTTGGTAGAATGCCTGCCCTGCATGCACAAGATGTAGATGGTCACAATACCTTTATTTGAGCTATTTACTTTTGTGTGGTGCTGAGGATCAAACCCAGCCTCACACATGCTAGGCAAGTGCTCTATCACTGAGCCACAACCCCAGCCCCACAACTTACTTTTAAATTAGCCAAAGGTTTAGATATAGATAGATAGAACAATATACCCATTTCTGCATACATACACACATTTGTGAAGAGAGACTGTTTTTTTAATGGCAAAATCACTTAACAACTAACAAATTAAATAAAGGACAGATGTTCACTGTACAATTCTTTCAAAAATCTTATAGGTAGATGTTATTTGAAAAAACAATTTTAGAGGGAAAAAATGTAAGGCAAAAACTGAGTGCTGTGGAAATCATGGGGAAAAAGTTGGACTGGCTGAAAGCAAATGACCCCAAGAACAAAGATAAGAGTGGCTGTCTGAAGGACTTCCTTGCCCCACCTTGGGCCAACACCAAGGAGCATTCTACACAGCTGGGGGGGTTGCGGATAGGATTTAACTGCACCTGCCCCCAGCAATAAAAAACTCTCCCTCCCTGTCTCTCTTCCCTAGTCCTTCATTGTGCTTCCAGGGATCGCCTCCCAAATGAACTACATGTACCCAAATCCTTGTCTCAGGGTCTGCTGTTGCTAGAATTCAAGCTAAGGAAGGAAGTCTGGCTGTTCGGTGAAGAAATAGATGTTCTTCCTGGAGAAATGAAATGTTTAATATCTCACCACAGCCTCTGTGATTTTTCAAAATCACATTGCTGACAGTTCTGCTCGTTAAATGACAATCCCACAACAATCCAGCGCTCAGTTTGGGCCACCAAGGATTAGTGCCATGAGACAGAGCTTCAATGCTTCTATTTCTATCCCACAACTAGTAAAGGAAGGCAGTGCACCTGGGCCCAAAAGACAAGTAAAGAAGAAAAAAACTGAACAAACAAAGCAACTTAAAGAAGAATAGTTCAAGCTATTAAAGCTGCCTGACATACCAACAATCAATCTGAAGGCAGAGTCTGAGCCCTGGGAGAGCCTGGCTCAGCAATTCACTACAAGCAGCCAGATATTTTTGCAAAGTACAGCAATTTCTTATGAGAGTTATAACTAGTGGGGAACAGCGAGAAAGAGTGGAAAGGTTGGCCCAAGGCCCAGAATAAAAAGTACAAGAGGAGCCTGAAACATCTGGTCATGCCAGAAAGCAAAAAGCTATCAAAGGCTTTGGAGGGGTCATATCAACAAGACTTTAGAGGCCATCAAGAGGAAGCTCCCACTGGCCCAATGTGGGTTAATTTAAGTATCAATAACAATAATAAGTATATGGGTTGAGTCATATTAAATCATTTTAAACTCATGAGTTAATGATATTTTAAAAATCAATAGGTTCCTTTAGAAGATGCAAAGGAACCTATTTATTATTTTGAAAACCAGAAAATGAAAGAAAACAGCAAGCATTTATCCTATTCTTCCTATTCGTCCAAAGCATTACCAAATATCTGAATAGGAAAACCTTCTCTTTATTGAAGTATTCCAGCTAATAAGAAGAAGATGATAGAATATCATCGTTTTGCAGCTCTTTAACAAATTATTGAACCTAAGCAAAGACCATTAAAGGTTGCTACATGAAAAGAGAACCAAGCTGGGGGTATAGTTCAGTGGTAGAGTACAGATACGTGCAAGGCCATGGGTTCAATTCTCAGCATCAAAAAAAAAAAAAAAAAAAAAAACAGACAACCAGATAGATGGCCTCCTAATAAGAATACGTTACCCTGTGAAATATTCTTGCCAAAAGAATAAACTTCACCAGGTGCAGTGGCACACACCTATAATCCCAGCTACTCAAGAGGCTGAGGCAGGAGGGCAGGAGGATTCCACATTCAAGGTCAGCGTGGGTAATTTAACAAGAGTCTGTCTCAAACTAAAATAGAAAGGCCTTGGGATGCAGATCAGTGGCAGAACACTTGCCTAGCATGTGAGGTCCTGGGTTCCACCCCCAGTCAAAAAAGAAAAGAATAAACCTGAACCTGAATAAGCATCTAGAGCAAACTACCAATTCACCCAGGACATACAGCAAAGCAACATGTGAAATGAACCACACAGGTGGCCTAATGGCCCTGTGTCTTCAAAAACAAACTTAAAGAAAAGAAGTAACAAGAAGCAAAAATGAGAACAGGAAAAAGGATATGAGGAGGAAAAGAGAAAACTAAAGAACCATGGGGGGGGTGGCCAAGATGACAGTAAATAGGAGACCTAAGTGACCCATCAACCTATTACAACATGTTTTAGTCAGCTTTTTCGCTGCTGTGACTAAAAGGATCTGACCAGCACAATTGTAGAACAGAAAGGTTTATTTGAGGGCTCAAGATTTCAGAGGGCTTAGTCCTCAGAAGGCTGGCTCCATTCCTCGGGGCTCGAGGTGAGGCTGAACATCATGGCAGGAGAGGGTGGCAGAGGGAAGCAGCTCACATCATGGTGATCAGAAAGCAGAAAGAGTCTCCACTCTCCAGATACAAAATACATACCCCAAAGTCACACCCTAATTCCAATCTCCTCCAGCCACACCATACCACTTCAATTAATTCCATCAGGGATTAATTCACTGACTGGGTTAAGATTCTTACAACGCAATTATTTCTCCTCTGAACCTACCTGCATTGTCTCACATGTAAGCTTTTGGGGGACACCTCACATCCAAACCATAACACAACATATACAAATCAATATCCAAACAAACTGTAAAAAATACATTTTACCTATATATGTATGTGCATATATACATACATATATGTCTGTACATACTAGCACCAGGAAAATTTGAATACTGAGTAGTAATGGAAGATTTAAGAATTAATATTAATTTGTATAGTGTGACAATGGTATTACAGTTACATTTTTTTAAACTGTCCTTATTTTTAAAAGATATATATTGAATATTTATGGATGATGTGATATGATACTCTGGATTTACTTCAATACTATCTTGGAAAAATTGATGGAAAACACATGAAACATGACTGACCATATTCACTGTGAAGCTGGAAAACAGGTACACAGATTCCTTTACACCATACTCTTTACTTTTGAAAGTATTTAAAATTATCCATTTAAAAATAATTTTAAGTTTTTTTCTCAAGGAGTCCATACATTGCCAGCAAGATTTGATCTCAGATGATAAGCCAATATAATTTATATTGAAATAATTTTCATTCAGCAGATTTATAGAGCTGGAAGATAACTTATAACAAAGTCAATCATTTGTAACCCAAAATGAGTAGAGTGAGAAAGTGGGCATTATTAATAATTAACCAGGTCAAGATATCTAAAAAGGGTGTGGCAAATTGTTCTCTAGATGTCCTACAGCCATTTCTGACTATCCCTCAAAACATGCATCTTCGATAAAGAAGTTACATACATGGTGTCTATTTCCATTCCTTCACGAACAAGGGCCTCATTATTTTCCAAATGTGTTCTTTTCATTACAGGGCAACACCAATTATTAAACATTCCTGTACACAGTCAAAATCTGTTTCCTTGCATCTTCACCTTGAGAGTAGTGGTTCTCCTTTCTGGAAAAATAAAATGTGATGAGCAAAAGGAACCCTGAACTAAGAGTAGAAAGCTGGATCTGTCATTAGTCAACAAAATCATCTTGGATAATTCACTTAGCCTCTCTGAGCCTTCATTTCCAGTACTTTCCACCTAGCATTCCTACTTTCTTCAAGCACTGTCTAACGTGTTGTG
Organism: Glaucomys volans; assembly: GCA_020662805.1. Lineage (NCBI taxonomy): Eukaryota > Metazoa > Chordata > Mammalia > Rodentia > Sciuridae > Glaucomys > Glaucomys volans. The sequence continues at coordinate 543,082 of JAJEJO010000117.1, forward strand.
ATTCCTGTCAAGCACACGCTGGTCTGATAATGTTGCTCCTACACTGTGGGACACGACACTCACATACAGGCTGCTGTGTCACAGGCACAACACAACCACCACATTCCATGCCGTGAACCTGACGTTTCCACTAATCTAGCGCACACTGGGTTAGCTGTTTCAGTAGTCACGTTTCCTTATTGGTTCATACCACATATCCCAGACCATTTTTTAATGTAACTGCTTTCCTCTACCCATGAACTAATTTTTGAAACCTAACTAATGGACTTTACATTTATCACAAACTGTTGTTTCTGATCCAATGTACTAAACTACTAGGATAAATTTAAATTTTGTAAAACATCAAAGAAGCTGACTCTTTAAACTTGAGTCCTCACAATTTGATCAAGTATGTCTATATCATTCACAAAAATGTTGAGCAAATCCATTGTCCTGTATAATTAAGATGCACTAAAAAAAGTTGAACAAAACAGTAAAAAAATATGACCCTAGAGAATTTCATTAGAGATTTTCCAATGATTGTTCAGCATACTGCAATCAACCATTTTCCCCCTACAATAACATAAAACATTCAGAAAGACAACACAGGAAAATTTTTTAAATTTTCAGCTGAAATCATTGCCATGTCAGCTGATCTACATGGGGGGAAAAATGTTAGTTTGGCAAAACTTGCTTCTAAGTAAACCCGTGTTGTTTACTAAAGATACAACACTTTTTAAATGCTCTCAATTTGTATGCTAACTCTTGCCTTACTCTACACCAACATAAAGATAAAACAGTAATTTTAAGATGATATTGTCCTCTTCTCCTTTTCTTTAAATATTGGGACTATGATTTGTGTTAGGCTGTTGTCAAAACCTAAAATTTCTTCACCCAGATGATTTTTATGATAATTCTCGTAATTCCGTGTGTCAAAAAGATCACCACTACAAAAGGAATGGGAAACCAATTGGTATGGTAACTAATTCAGACAAGAGACAAGTTTCAGGACCATGAAACTGCCATACAGATGAGAAAATTATTTTGTCCCTAGGACAAAAATATCTTTTGAATGACCACTGTAATGCTGTCTCATGGATAATAGGATTCCAATTAATGACAGTAGCTATACAGCCACTTACCAAGGATACTACTAGAGAAATTGCTATAATAAGTAGTAAATTACATGACATCAAAAGGTCTTCAGCTCTAAAAAAAAATATGTAGTTCTTTTGCTTCAGTTAATTATAAGGATGACATAAGTTCTGACAAATCTATGTCTTAAGAGGTTTTGCAGCAAGACTAGTAGGTTGAGGGGGAGAATATTCTATTTTAATTAAATTTTATTTTGATCATATCTAATTTCTTTCAGATCCCTTCTGATTCATACAATAAAACTGGTTTTAGCATATGTTAAAGTTAAAATCTTTTGATAATTTCATTTCTAAATAAATCTTTAAGAACATTTTTAAATGAAAATCCAGTTTTTTCACCCACAAAAGCTCTGTTTAGCTATACACATATTTCATCCACCTTATTATCTTAACCTTCAAATTATCCTGATCTTTAAGTTTTCTTCCCGCATCTTTCCCATGTTAAAGAAAAAACATCCAAATGATTTTAGAAACTGGCTCAAAACTGTTTTTTAACTTATAAATCAAAAAGATATAATTAAGACAAGAAAAGATGTATCAGGGCAAGTAATAGATCTGAATCAAAAATCCAAGCTATTGTGTTCAGAGCCTAGAAAATAAGATCACATGCTGACGAGCCTTAAAAAACACATACAGTAAAACACAGCATTTATTATTCTCTACATCTCAAACTAAAACTGGGCCTTCGTCTCTCATAAACCTGATTAATTTCTTACCCTAATTTTCACTGCTTGTCATTTCTGTTCTCCGAAATGAATAAAAGATAAACAACCAACCACAAGTTGGTACTTTTCAAATGTCTAAGAGATGTCCACCCAATAATGGAAGCTTTCTTCTATATGATAATGACTTGGAACCCAGCTTGGGGCTACTGGGAGATAGTGGAAACCTAAGAGTCAGGGCCTAGTGAAAGGTTCTCAGGTCACTGGGGGCACACCCTTCTTTTTCTTCTCTTCCACTTTCTGGCTATTAGGTGAGCAGTTTTGCTCTTCCATGTGCTTCTGCCATGATGTGCTGCCTTACCACAGGCCCAAAAGCAACAGCGCCAACTGATCATATTCTGAAACCTCCCAAATTGTAAGCCAAAATAAGCCATTTCTCTTTATAAACTAATTATCTCAGGTATTTGGTATAGTGACTAAAGCTGACTACCACACTTCCCAGGTCAACTGACCACCACTCTTCCCAGCTGAGGTGTGGCAGAAGCCATCAGCACTGGATGCTGGGTTTACTTTCTATTCAGCCATGCCACTGCTTGTTCTTATTTCCTGCATAACTTTCTCACCTGGAACTGCCGATTATTCACCTTGATTTGCTCTTAATGACTTCTACTGAGAAGCAGACTATTAGTGTATGGTAATAAATAATATTTATTTTCTAACATGTTACAGTAGAAAAAGCACTGAGTTTGGACTCAGAAGTTCTGAATTAGTTCTGGGTCCCTGACTGTCCAGTTACGTGAGCATCAATCAGGTAAGTCACTCAGATCCAGTGATTCTTCTCTTACATGCAAAGCAAGAGAGCCAGCGGTCCCTCAAAAAGTTGCTGGGAGATTAAATGAGATCATTTAAATAAAAGTACTTGGAAAACAGAGAATGCTATTCGATTCTAAATACTTCTTTATAGTTCCTGGCTGGACTACACAAAACAGAAATTTAAGGCTGATGTGGCGCAGTTTCATACAGACAACACTTGCCAAAATACCAGGAGAAATAACCACAAAATGCTAAATGTGGGGGGAGAAACCACACTGATCTTTCTTTCAGTTGTGAGTTCATTGTTTAACAATGAGTCCTTGCTCACTGCACACACAGGCACAAACCAGAGAGCAGCAGCAGAACCACACTTGCACACCAAGGACAATCTGGGACAATCTGGGTCTGGGCCGTGGGCTTCAGCTCCCATTACCCAGTGCCCGCAAGATCACGTGGTCCACCCGCTTTCACAAATCATGAAAACAAAGCATTAGCCTGTGGAATCTGTGAAAAATAAAACTGAATAATACTCTCTACTATCAAATCACTCTGAAAGGCTCAGTAACTGGATCTAGAAAGATGTAAAAAAGAAAAAGTGGCAATGAAGGATCCTTTGAGTTCACACGCCACAGATCTAAACAATAAATCAACAATGAACAAAAGTGAGTCCAGTTATCCACAGAAGCTGAAGTGGGGAAAAAAAACCTATAGAAAGGAATGAAAAATAAAGATGCTGAAAAACAAGGATGAATTCATTGAAATTCTTCCAAAGCAGATTTAAGAAAACACTTTTCAGAAACAACGAATGAAAAAATTAAAATGAATAAGTAAAACTACTACCCAAGGAAAAAACAATTAAAGGCACATAAGCTCTTTGTAGTTTATAAAAAGTGCAAAGCGGGGGGGGGAAAGCAATAGAAAATAAGCAGTTTTTCAAAAGCAATGGCATTGCAATGGCAATTTTTCTGATAACTTAAATTTAAGTTGATGATGATAAAGGACAGAGAGAGTTGAACTTCTGCCAGGAAAATTGCGCAAGTCAGAAAGCAACAAATCAAGCAGGATCTACAAGAGCACGTAGGTCCATGTGCTGCAAGTTCCAGGGAAGGGGTGGAGAAAGGAGCAAAACGCAAGTCACAACATCTCAGAAGTGCCAAGGTCACCCTAACACCACAGAAAAAAAGATAAAACGTGAAGAAATGGTGAGATCAAGGCAGAGCCTCAAGACTAGAACATAGAGGACCACCGTTCCAAGACAAGGCAGAGCCTGTCTGCAGACTACAGGAATGAAGTGGTTGGGGTACACGGGGGGAGCCTGTCACGAGAGCTCCGTTCTTTCATCCAGCAACAGTACTTAATGAGGCTATGTAGCATCTCTCTTCATAAAGTATTAATTATAAGATTTCAGCAACAAATCAGATATCTCGTTTCACAAAATAAAAACTGTCTAAAACTTGCAGGATTTCCAGGCTCTTGGGGCTGCATTTAGACATGAAGCGCGTCACCCTTCACAGAAACAATAAATGGCCTTTCATGTGGCTGGTGACCAGACTGCTGGATACTACAGAAAACAATTCTAACTTTTATAGAAACAATTCTGTCACTCAATTACCAGCACTTGGAGAGTCCTCCACTTGGACAAAAGCCCTCTGAAGCTTTAGAACTAACTGTAGATCTGGTCCGCTCTGCTCTGCTATTTACAAGTCCCACTCTAAAAGCGGGATCTTTCCATCTCACAAAACCACAAGTGGCTCTTGGTTATTCACAATCCTCAAGAGTCATCTTGAGGCTCAGAAGTCATCAACCCAGAGCTGCAGTGGGCACAAGAACTCCCCTGGGAAGACCCCCTGTACTTCTGCAGGCCTCGAGTACTTCACACTGAGAGTTGAGACTGCGCACAAAATTTTGAGGAAGGCAGACCACACCACACATAATGATACAATGTCACCACTGTGTCTTTCTTCATGAGTTATTTGTTAAAGACAGAGCGCTGAGGGCCAGTATTCTGTGCTATCTTTGACACTCTCCACCAAGCAGTCAGGCCCTTTGCAGAATCTACCTCTTGGAACATGACCTCAACTCCAACTTTGTGTGAGACAGAGAGAGATGTGAGTATATGTATGAGTATAAAAGTGATAGTAATAGGTCATCAGATGTAAATTCCCCACACCTCGAAATTCATCTGTTGCTTCTTAATTAATTTCTCCTGCCTCAGGAGACTCCACCTCCGTGCCTCTGCTCTCATTCCACCTCTTCTACACACTGACAGCCTCCTGTTCCACTGCTATTCAGTGTCTGTGTTCCAACCTCTACTGCTACCTACCAAACTACCAAAAACCCAGAGGCTTGAAGCCACCCCCATTTCACCACACCCACAAGACTCTGTGGGACAGAAATACAGGCCAAATGCAGATGGATGATCCTTTTGCTCCTCACAGCACTGAGAGCGCTGAATTCAGCTGGCGGCATCCAGCCAGTCTGAAGGGTCCAATGTGATTTCACTTACATGTCTGGTGCCTGGCTGGGTAACTCCAAGTCAACTGCCCAGTGCCGCACCTACACATGGCCTCTTCATGTGGTTTGGCTACTGGACAGCATGGCGACCTCAAAGTACTCAGACTTCTTATGTAGTGGTACAGAGCTTCAGCACAGCATTCCTACTAGCAAGATGAAAGCCACAATGCCTCTGTGACCAAGCCTCAGAAGCCATATGGCCTCCTTTGTCCCATATTCCATTGGTCAAACAGGCACAAACCCACCCAAATTCAAGAGGAGGGAAATTACACCTCCCCATGAAGAAGGAACAGCAAGGGGTCCTTTTAAGGCATAAAAGGACACGTGGGCAGAGGATTCTGCAGTAGTCATCTTTGGAAAACACAACCTCCCAGCCTCCTACTTGACTGATGAATTCCTTTCAGTCTAAAATTGTGCTCAATTGTTTTAAAATATCTACTGTTAATGCTGTCCACGGTAGAGGCAATGGTTTGGGTATGGTTTGTCATGTGCTGGAAACTTGGTCCTCAGTGTGGCAGTATTAAGGTGGTAGTGGAATTTGGGTCTTGGGGGCCCACCCTCAGCAATGTGATTAATGCTATCTTGAGGGAATGGGTCAAATAACCAGAAACTGAATTAGTTCCTATAAACATGAGTTGCCGTAAGTGAGCCTGGCACTTCCACTTAATTCCTCTTCTGTATCTGCAACTTCTGTATCTGCAACATTTTAATACACTCTCTTGTCATTATGACGACATCTGCCCTGAGGCCCTCATCAGAGCCAAGAGATGCCTATATCACGCTCCTTAGCCTCCAGAACTATTAGTGAAACGAACCTTTTTCCTCATAAAGTACTCAGACTCAGGTATTTTGTTATAGCAACAGAATACAGACTAGAACAGTATGCTTAAACAAAGAAATAATAAGAAGGTACTTCTAGGCAGTTGGAAAATACTTAGCAAAACTTAGCAAATTGTGTACCAAGGAACAATGATTAAACTACAATGATAGGAACAAAATGTTCAAAAGGGAGAGGGGCACAGAGAGCTGAAAAGCAAGGCTAGGGACAGACTGTCAAAGTAATCTGGTTCAGTAGAATACAGGATAAAGAGAAAAGATGATGCTGGCAAAGTTAGGATGGTACCAAACAATGAAGGTTTCAAACACTGTTTCAAAATTCACACTAGCTAGGGTCTTGATAGTAACTAGATGGGCAGATAGATAGACGAACAGGAACAACAATGTTTTGAGATCCACACACTCTTCTTTCCCTTCTGCAGGAGACGGTCACCCCGGCAATTGCCTGGAACTTGTCTTACCCAAGTATAGTGAAGTTACACTTAGAAAAATTTTACAAAGGAGAAATAGGAAGGTAAGAAGAATTTTTAAAATCAGCTGAAGAAGAAAATTTTGCAATTTGCTCTATATCGAGAAGACCAAATTGCCTGATTTCAACACTAAGGAGTATTCATTCTTTAATCATGACGGATCTGAGGCATGTTGTCAAGCAACACATTTTATGTCTAGTCATTTCACAATTTGCTTATCAGATGATCCACCCCAACGACAAAATCAAAAGCCCTGCCACACTCAGGATAAATTCAATTTATCCTTTACTTCCTAATGTACTATAGTTATCATTTCATACTAAGAAACCAACCTATTGAGAATTGTCCTCTATGTGTGTCAAAGTGGAGTCTACTGTCATGTATAACTAACTAGAACAAACTAAAAAAAAATTCTTCCTAGAAAAAGAATTGTCCTTTACAAGGTAAAACTGGTCAGCCCCATTCTAGCCCAAATGCTGGCAAACGACTCTGACAGGTCCTTTTCTGAGTTCTCTCTAATTACCATGCATATCCACTTGGCTCATCTGTACAACCTTTGCAGTTCTCCTTCCCTTTCTTCAACACAGAAATGCTGCTGCTCCTTTTCAAAGCCTTAAATACTTCCTTGGTCCACTCATGGATCCCAAAGTTAGTGTCCTTTCAATTAAGATTTTCCACATAAGACCTAACCTTTTTTTAAAATTTTTTTTTAGTTGTAGATGGACAGGATACCTTTATTTCATTTATATATTTTTATGTGGTGCTGAGGATCGAACCCAGTGCCTCACACAGGCGAGTTGAGTGCTCTACCACTGAGCCACAGCCATAGCCCCAAGACCTAATCTTTTAATAAATCCCACTCTTAAGTGCAATCATAATGCACCAGTAAAAACTTAAATTTAAAAAGAGCAAATGCTTTTTAAAAAGATATAATACTTGAGCATTCCTGTTTTGCTCATTTATAACACTTTCTGATTGTCTACTACATATGTCATACACTGCCATAGACCTAGACATCAAGTGGGGGGTTGCCCCGAGAGTTTAACAACTTATTATTTCAGAGACTACAGATTTGTTTTGATAGAAATAATCTGAATATCATATTCTCCCATTTCTCAAATACAAATTTCTTCCTTCACGCTATCCCTACTGCATTATCAAGATTTGGGTCTGTTTATGCAAAGCTATTATCTGATGTCCCCAAATCTAACATAAAATCCACCTTTAGAATGTTCACTTTTTATATAAATGGCAAAATCTGTCTTTCCTTTCACTTCATATTAGGAGACAGAACATAAAAGAAAACAAGAGCTGTACTACTGATGCTAGTGAACCCTATTGAAGTCAGACTGTTTCTTTTTATAAAATATTTTTTAGTTGCAGATGTACACAGTATCTTTCTTTACTTACTTATTTTTATGTGGTGCTGAGGATGGAACTCAGTGCCTCACACAGGCTAGGCAAGCGCTCTACCACTGAGCTACAACCCCAGCCTTGAAGTCAGGCTTTTTCTAAAGACCAAAAGAAGGGGCTGGTGCTGGGGCTCAGTGGTAGAGTGCTTACCTAGCGTGTGTGAGGCAGTGGGTTCAATTCTCAGTACTACCTATAAATAAATGAATAAAATAAAGGTCTAACAACATCTAAAAAATTATTTTTTAAAAAAAGGACTCAGAATTGGAAAGATCGGTGCCATCATACATTATTAAGGGTACCATTTAAAATAATTCATGGCTGAATTTGAATTCCCTTTATTAACAGGTTATTCTCTTAGATGAAATGAGCTAAAAGTAATTCCCATTCCACAGAAAGAAAATCAAGTTGCTAAGATGTGAACTCTAAGTCATGAGAAAGGAGGAAAATTGCTTACTTTTCTTAGTCACAACATGGTTCACCAACTATGGCATGATAACTTGGAGAAACTAAAAGGATACTTTCATTTTAACACTCAATGGTGAAGAAATGTGCTTTAAATATCTCTGTGTTCCATAGTTTGAAAATCCAATGCAAATACTCAAGGCATTTTCCAAGTGAATAGACCTAACAGATGCTGATAATGGAAACAGAAAAATTCCAGTGTAAGGGCAAGAAAAAATTAAGAGAAGTAACTGGGAAATAAGATGGCCTAAGTAATTAGATTCAGCGTGAAAACAAAGCCCAGAACAGAACAAAACAAAACCAAAAAATCCTGCTTTGACTCTAAAATTTAAGCATGACTTCATTAACAACAGGAGTTTGGACAACCTTCACCGATGCACAAGTCTACCTTGCAGAAAAACCAGACGAGATTTGCAGATGATTGGAAAGATCCCTCAAGTATGTGCCCTAGACTAACAAAATGGATGGATCATTTCAAACTACCGGCCAGCACTTTCAGAATTTGACCAAGTTTGAAGTTTTTTGTTCTTTCAAAGGAAGAAAGCAGCAACAAGTAACAATGGTGTGCTTCCTGGCCGTAGGAAGGGTGAGACAAGAGTGCTCCAGCTGCCCTTCCTAGAGAAGCATGCCAGCTGTCTTCTGCAAGCTGAGACCCCATTGCCAAGAACTTACAGGAGAGCAGTCATGATGGATGACTGAAAATACTGATCTGCTGCAAAGAGGATGTAGTGCAAACCACACAGGAACTGACAGGAAATCAGCCCTCAGGGTGGCACTTACACATTGAAGAAGGCTAGGAATTCTGGACCTTTGACAGCCAAATTTCATCATCTTCCTTTGTAGGAAGAGCTATCCTTCCAAAAGAACAGGCAGAAAAATCTTGTACAAAGCTTTCTGGTGACTATTCCTATTGAATAGCACTGCTCCCTGCTGGAACCAGTGGCTTCCTCACATCTGTTAAGGGCCCCTCTGAGGTCCTAGAGCACTGCTTGACCAAACCTCACGTGCTTGCTGGCACACACCTTCCTCCTGTCAGTCGTGGGCCCACTGAATACCATACATGAGTCACGGGTAGTGAGGACAGTAAGAAGAAAAACTAATACTTGGAGTTCACCAAATAATGAGTCATTCTCCTGGAAGAAAAGAAAACCTTACAATTGGCAGTTCTTTGGTATGAAATTTTTAAAAAATGTTTTTAATATTAACATTAATTCCATGAAAGTTGGCAAAAAGAAAATGAGTGAGAAATGTGGTATTTGGTTGGCTTATGCCATGCGAAAGTCCAGTTCATGCTCCAAGAAAAAGAATGAGTAGGATATCTATTACCTATTCCTAGACTTGCCTTCTGCACTCACTGCTGCCAAGTTACTCATTCTCCCACACAACACTTTCCATACTAATTTTGACCCTGAAGAATCAAAAAGAAGTCTTGCCTTCTTTGCACTCAAATGCCAAAATGGAATCTTTTAGTATCTCACCTTTAAAAAGGGAATGTTTGAAAACAGGCCTCTCTGGCTGTGACATCAGTGAGCTGCTGAGGCCTCCAAGGGCCGGAGGAAACATTCCCAGCCCCTCGCAGCGCTGTTGCACTCCTACGGTACAATCTGGCAATGGCCAGGGACCAAATCTTTAAAGCTGTTTTATGGTATTTAACATATGGTCATAAATTGCTCAGTGCTCTGAAGAGGGGCTAAATTTGCCACCCCTATTGATGAGACATGTTCTTATTTATTTAAATTTAGTGGCAAACTGGCATTTCTCCAGATGGAGAGGTTTAGGCATTAAGTACAAAGGAAGAACTAACTAGAAATGAGTTGTAACTTTTCTATACACTGAGCGTAACCATTATCTAACCGGCTTCCCACACAGCAAGACAATAAAGAAGATTCCAATGTCTATGGCTCAAAACGGGGTAGGGGGGCACAGAAATTTTATTCAGGCTATAATAACTTTTTTTCTTAAATCCCTTTCTCTTTCTCTTCAAACTAGATTTATTCCCATCATCTCTCTTCCCTGTCCCTTGATTCCCCTCACAAATTAGATGTACTTGATCCTTATCTGAAATCCCACATCTACAAAATTACCTGGAACTTCCAAATCCTCTCCTATCTACCTTCCTTTTTTACCATATTTTTGGTTAAGTTGTTTATTTTTTAATGGCTATAATTCTCCATCACTTAAAACATAATCCTACCAAAACATTTTGTTCCTTTCCTTCTACAAGCTAGCCAATTGCCAATGATAGAAGAAAAACAAGAAATTTGTTTTAGGTAGGGTGTCACTAAAGATATTAATATGAATTGTATCAAAAAAGAAATAATGAAGGGCAAAGCCACATCGTTTTCTTTTCTTTCCCTGTGCTGCTATAGAAATGACCAAAGAATCAAAAGAGGATTATTGCCTAAATCTGAAATGTGAAAGATTTCATGAAGTTGGAGGCTTGACAGCAGTCTGGAAACAGTATTAAAAGAACTGTTCTATCAAGAATTAGGCTGCTTATATCACATAAAAGTCTTGCTTTTTAATTTTAAGATATGGAAGAATCATATCTGACACAGAAATAAATATCTACATAGAAATATTTTTAAGTTTTAATATATACAAGTGAATATGAATGTCATATGCTAGAAAATAAAGCATGGTTTCTATCTTTTGGAAGAATGAAATATGAAATCTCAATTATGTTCCCCAACAAAAGTCAAGGGAGATCAGATAACACCATGTAAAGCCTGTTATGCAACTTGAACCCATCTGGAGTGTGTAGGCCATCTGAAGTGGCCATAACATGCCCCAAAAGGTAGTATGCCAATTTCTATTTGAAATATCCTAGAGATAAGGACAATTTAATGCCCTTAAAGAGGCAAAAGACAAAAGAAAAAGAACTACTTGAAAATAGATAAGGATATCAAAGCTCTCTGGATGTTTCCAAAAGGACCTAGTTTTCTAAACACCCCTCTTTCTGAGGTCAAACTAGAATTTTAAAATCTCTGTTTGACCTACTCTGAAAAAGCATGTGTCCCTTCTTTTCTAATATGAAGACACTATTGGCAGTGACGCAGTCTTGCAAAAAAGGAAATCATCCTGAAAAGCAAAGGTAATTATTAGAAATGTAGGCATTTATTGACAATATATACTGCCATAAGATACTATCTACAACACACTCACTGATCAACTAACACATAAATAATCATATTAAATGTAAATGATCTAAACACCTCAATGAAAAGACAAAGACTGTCAGAATTAAAAGTAAAACATAATTATAGACCGCTTGTATGAAACCCATTTAAAATGTAAAGTCCCAAATGGCAAAAAATAAAAGAATAAAAAAGTTGTACCATGTTTTAATAATATTAATAAAGCAGATTTTAGCCAAGAGCAAAGAGAGTCAATTCAAGTGGATATAATGATCCTAAATGTTTATGCATCTGATTAACAGAGCTTTAAAATATGGGAAGCAAAAAATAACAGAAAAGTAAGAACAAGGAGACAAATCTAATATAGTCTGCAACTTCCACATCATTGTCTCAACAAGTGATAGAACAACTAGACAGAAAATCAACAGAGTACACACTTAAACAACATAAGCCCATTAATATACTCAGAGATCTCAGTATCCCTCTCTAAATAACTGTGAGAACAAGTTAACAGAAAACAAGAAGCAACATTACATTTAAACGACTCTATCAACCCACTTGACCTAATTAGAATTTACAGAACACTCCGCCAAAGAACAATAGACACACATTCTTTTCAGTGCTCATGGAACATTACTAGAACAGTCCATATCATGGGACATAGAACTAGTCTCAATAAATTTTAAAGGATTTAAATCATACAAAATATGTTCTCTGACCACAGTGAAATTAAATTCAAAATCAACAAAAGAAAGATAACTGAAAAAAATCCAGAAATTTCTAGAAACTAAATAACACATTTCTAAATAAGCCAGAGATTGAAAGAAAAATCTAAAAGAAAATTAGAAAGTGTAATAAATGAAAACACAGCATGACCAAATTTGAAGAAAGTAGTTAAAGCAATACTTAGAATAGAAATTTACAGCACTACACACCATTAAAAAAAAAAAAGAAAGGTATTGAATTCAGTGTCTTCAGCTGCCACCTTAATAAACTAGAAAAGGAAGAGCAACTAAAACTCAGTGTAAGATAAGAAGAAATACTAAAGATTAGAAGGAAAATCAATAAAAGAGAAAAGACAATCACAACAAATAAGATGGATGATGCCAAAAGCTGGTTGAGAACATTAATAAAAATGATAAACCACTAACCAGACAGAAAATAAGGGCTGGGGATACAAATTACCAAAATTAGGAAATCAGGGGTGAAATCACTATAGATTTACATATATTTGTAAAAACAAAAGATTATTATGAAAACTTTATGCCCATAAATTCAGCAACTTAGATGAAATGGATAATTTCTTTCAAAGATGCAAACTAGCAACACTCATGCACAATGAAGTAGATAATGAGTAGTTCCACATCTATTAAGGAAATTTAATTTGTGTTTTAAAATCTTTCCACACAGAAAATCCTAGCCAGGTGCAGTGGCACACACCTGTCATCCCAATAGCTCGGGAGGCTGAGGCAGGAGGCTCTCGAGTTGAAAGCCAGCCTTGGCAACTTAGCAAGGCCCTAAGCAATTCAGCAATACCCTGTCTCTAAATAAAATACGAAAAAGGGCCGGAGATGCTGCTCAGTGGTTAAGTGTCCCTGAGTTCAATCCCCAGTATCCCAAAAAAAGAGAATCCTAGGCCAGACTGTGATACTGGCAAATGCCACTGAACACTTATGGAAACATAACATGAATTCTTCATAATCATTCATAACAATGAAGAAAAGTGTTTACCAATTTACTTACCAATTTATTCTCTTCTGAAGTCATTTTTATTATGGTGCAAAAATTGGGAAAAAAATTAAAGGGAAACTATAAACCAGTATAATCCATAAATCATACACAAATGCAAATTTTTCAACAAAATTTAATTGAATTAAACAACAATGTATAAGAAGAATTAAATATCACAACTGGAGTTTATCCCAGGTATGCAAGGTAGTTTGGACATTCAGAAACTGTTTAATGAAATACACTAGATTCTTAACATTAAAAAAGAAAAAACAAAAAATCTTCTCAACAGATGAAGAAAAATATTTGCTCAAATCCAATATCAACTCCTGATTTTAAAATACTAAACAAAACAAAAAGAAATTTCAACTAATTGGGAATAGAGAGAACATAGTCTAATAAAGGGCAACTCTAAAAAATATACAGCCAACATTATACTTAATGATGAAAAAAAGAATTCTTTTCCCCTAAAATCTATTTCAGGGAAGAGTGTCTATTCTCAATATGTTAGTCTACAACACATTGGAGATTCTAGTCAGTGCACTAAAGCAATAAAAGGAATTCAAACTGGACAGGAAGAACTAAAACTGGCATTCACAGATAATATAATTTTCTGTATAGAAAATTCTAAGAAATCTACAAAAAATTATAACTCAGACATGAGCTTATCACAGACCAAGAGCATCAGACCAAAAAAAAAGGTAACTATATCTCTGTATAATAGCAATTAATAATCAGAAACTGAAACCTGAAAAGTATTATTTATGATACATCAGAATATATTAAATACTTAGAAATAAAAGCACAAAAAAGTGCAAGACCAGTACATCAAATACTAAAACCAAAAAACAGGCTGATTCCAGATTTTTAATTAATTTTTAAATTTAATTAATTTAATTAATCTAATTTTTTATTTATTTATTTATTTTTAATTTTTTTATTTTTAGAGACTGTTGATTCATTGTACATAAATGGGGTACAACTTTTCATTTCTATGGTTGTACGCAATGTAGATTCACACCATTCATGTAATCACACAAGTACATAGGGTAATGATGTCTGTCTCAGTCCACTGTCTTTCCTTCCCCTACCCCATGATACCAGATTTTATATGGAAATGCAAAGAACCTTGAATTTCCAAAACCATTTTGGCAAAAAGAACAAAATTGAAAGATTCATGTTACCTGATTTCAAAACATGATAATACTACACTAAATAAACAGTATATCAGCATAAAGTCATACATGTAAATCAACAAAAGAAAAACGAAGTTCAAAAGAACCATATGTGTCAATGAATTTTTGTCAAAGTTACAAGGGCAATTAAAAGAGAGGGCACTGTTTTTAACATGTGGTAACAATGTTGGGCTGCAGTGTGGCTCAGTGGCTAAGTGCTTCTGGGTTCAATCCCTGGTACCAAAAGAAAAAAGAAAAAGAAAAGACACAATTTGCTAAGGTCAGAAAGAAAAGAAGGGAAGGACATGAGTATAGATCATATAGGCAGTAAAAGCTTAAGAAGGGAATATTATGAATAATATTATACCAATAAATTTAACAACTTAGATGCAATGGACAAATTCCTCAAAAAGCAATACTATAAAAACTTGCTTAAGAATAATCAAATAACGTGTTACCATTATGTCTGTTAAAGAATTTATATTCATAGTTAAAAACCTCTCTTTCTCTCTCCTCCCCCTCACCTCTTTCTCCCCCACCCTCCTTCCCTCCAGGTCCAGATGGCAGCACTGGTGAATCTTCTCAAACACTTAAGGAAAAAATAAAATCAATCCTTTACAAACTCTTTCAGAAAACAAAGGACTGAATACTTCCCAACTCATTTTATGAGGTCATCATTACTCTGATAACAAAACTAAGCAAAAAACTACAAGAAAAGTACAGAAACACAGTATCAAATACAGGGACAAAGATCCTTACAAGAATATGAGTAAATCAAATCCTGCAATACACAAAATGAATAATGCACAAAGAGCAAGTGGGATTAATTCCCAGAATGCAACATATGTTTAACCTTTGAAAATAGGCTTCTTCATTATATTATCAGAATAAAGGGAAAAACCATATCTCAGTATACAGAGAAAAAAATATTCAACATACTAACATTCTTTTTGTAATAATAATTCTCAGTACATTAAAAGAAATGGAAACTTTCTCATAATGATAAAGGAATGCCTGTACCTGACAATTACACTTGAAGGACTAAACTCCTTCAACCTCAGGACTGGGAACAAGGCAAGGATGTCTGACTCCACCACCCCTACTTAGCACTGCAATGGGAGTCCTAGCCCCTGCAATAAAACAAGAGTATGAAATAAACATAATACATATTGGAAAGGAAAACGCAAAACTGTCTTTTTCGCATTTAACATGATTATTTTTGGAAAAAATACCTAAGGAATCTACAGGGAAAAAAAGTTACTAGAACTAACAAGTGAATAAGTGAATCACAAGAGAACCAGAGAAAGGAGTACATGAGGTCAATATACCAAAATTGACTGTACTTCAATAGATAAGCTGCAAAGAATCAGAAAAGGAAAGCTTAAAAAACTTACACTATTGCCTATAATCCCAGCAGTTCAGAAGGCTGAAGCAGGAGGATCTTGAGTTCAAAGCCAGCTTCAACAATGGTGAGGCCCTAAGCAACTCAGCAAGGTCCTAAGCAACTCAGCAAGACCCTGTCTCTAAATAAAATACAAAATAGGGCTGGGATGTGGCTCAGTGGTCAAGTACCACTGAGTTCAATCCCTGGTACCTCCCCACTCGCCCCCCAAAATAAAACAAATCTTACACTATAAATCAGGATCAAAACTATGAAATATTTAATGGAAAGACCTTGCATGCTCATGGATAAGAAGAATTAATACTGCTTAAATGGCCATACTACCAAAAGCAATACACACATTCAATGCAATCTCCATTAAAATACCAAAGACATTCTTCACAGAAATAATCCTAAAATTCATTTGGAATAAAAGACCCAGAAAGACCATAGCAATTCTAAGCCAAAAAAGCAATGCTGGAGGCATCACAATACCTGATTTCAAATACTATACAGAAATATAGTAACAAAAACTACATAATACTAGCATAAAAAAAGACACATAGACCAACGATATAGAAGAGAAGACACAGAGACAAACCCACATATCTACAGTCATCTGATCCTTGACAAAGGTACCAAAAACATACACTGGAGAAAAAACAGCCTCTTAAACACATGGTGCTGAAGAAACTGGGTATCCACATGTAGAAGAATGAGACCAGACCCTTATCTCTCACACTGCACAAAAAAAATCAACTCAAAGTGGATCAAAGACTTAGAAATTAGACCAGAAACTATGCAACTCCTAGAAGAAAACGTCAAGTCAAACTCCAGCACATAGGCACAGGCAACGACTTCTCAATAGGACCCCTAACGCTCAGGAAATAATGCCAAGAATTAATAAATGAGGTGGCATCAAATTACAAAGCTTCTGCTCAGCAAAGGAAACAATTAAGAATGGGAAGAGAGAACCAACAGAATGGGAAAAAAATCTTTGCTAGCTATTCTTCTGACAGAAGATTAATATCTAGAATATAAAAGAACTCAAAAAGCTTAATACCAAAAGAACAATCCAATTATTAAATGGACAAATGAATTAAACAGACACCTCTCCAAAGAAGAAATATGAATGGCCAACAAATACATGAAAAAATGTCAACATCATTAGCAATTAGGTAAACACAAATCAGAATTACTTTGAGATTTCATCTCATACCAATTAGAATGGCAGTCATCAAGAATACAAACAATAATAAATGCTAGAAAGGATGTGGAGAAAAAGGAACTTTTTTTTTTTTTTGGTACTGGGGATTGAACCCAGGGGCACTCCACCACTGAGTCACATCCCCAGCCCTATTTTGTATTTTATTTAGAGACAGGGTCTCACTGAGTGGCTTATGGCCTCACTAAGTTGCTGAGGCTGGCTTTGAACTTGAGATCCTCCTGCCTCAGCCTCCCAGGTGCTGGGATTACAGGCATGCGCCACCACACTCAGCAAAAAGGAACACTTTAACACTGCTGATGGGATTGTAAATTAGTACAACCACTAAGAAAATAAGTATGGAGGTTCCTCAAAGACTAGGCATGAAACCACCATATGACCCAGCTATACCACCCCTCAGTATTTATCCTAAGAATTAAACTCATCATACTACAGTGATACATGCATATTTGTGTTTCTATCCACATAATTCACAATAGCCAAACTATGGAAATAGTCCATATGTCCATCAACTGATGAATGGATAAAAAGAATGTGGTATATATACACAATGGAGCTTTCTTCAATCATAAAGAAAGATAAAATTATGTCATGTGCAAGAAAATGGATGGAACTTGAGATCACTGTGTTAAGCAAAATAATTTAGACTCCAGCCAAGGGTCTCATGTTTTCTGACATATGTGGAAGCTAGAGAGGAAAAAAGAAAAGGTAGGGAGAATCTCGTGAAAAGTAAAAGGAAATCAACAGAATAGAGGGAAGGAATGGGAAGGAATGGGGAGGGAGGGGAGAAGTGCTGGGGAGTGAAACTGGACAATTATATTGTTAGATTATATACATGTACTAATACGTAACAAATCCCACCATTATGTACAACTGTAATTCACCAGTAAAAAATGTGGAAAAAACAAAGAGAACTATACAAAGTAAATAAATCATATAATTAACTGACAAAAATATGAAATATTTAGAAGTAAATTTACAATTTTTGTTTAAGACATGTTTGCTGAAAACTACAAAATACTGCTGAAAAAATTACAACCTAAATAAATGGACAGGTTATCATTTGCATCTACTGGAAGAGTAAATGTTATTAAGATATTAACTCTCCACAAGGTGACCTCCAGATTCAATGCATTGCTCAGCAGGACTTCTGTAATTTTTTTTTTTTTTTTTTTGGTACTGGGGATTGAACTCAGGGGTGCTTAACTACTGAATCACATCGCCAGCCCTGTTTTGTATTTTATTTAGACAGGGTCTCACTAAGTTGCTTAGCACCTTGACCTTGCTGAGGTTGGCTTTGAACTTGCAATCCTCCTGTCTCAAGACTCCCCTGCAGCTGGGATTATAGGTATGCTCCACTGCACCCAGCAGGACTTCTGTAACTTTTGACAAGCTGATCCTAAAACTTTTATGGAAATACAAAGGACCTAGAAGAGTTGCAAGAGTGCTTTGAAAAAGAAGTTGTGAGATTTACATAATCTTATTTAAAGATATCCAATAAGACTACAGGAATCAGAGAGTGTTATTAGGTTAAAAACCAAGGAAATACAATGGAAGGTCCACCCTTAAGTGGTTTAATGACAACTATATGGTCAAAATAGGTCAAAATGGATCAATACCAAATGTTGGCAAGAATATGGAATAACTAGAACACTCAATAAATTGCTATCAGTAATGTAAATGGCACAACTACTTTAGAAAACAGTTTACCACATACTTATAAAGTTAAACATACACTTAGCTTAAAACATAGGCTACTACTTCTAGGTATCTGTCCAAGATAAATAAAAACATATTTCTACAAAAAGTCATCTATAAAAATGTAATGGTAACTTTATTCACAAAACAAAACCAACTGTGGTACATCATACAATGTTATACTTTGTATACTTTCTTTTATTCAAAAGAAACAAAGTACTGATAAAAGTAACAATATAGATGAATCTCAAAAACATTTTGCTGCATCAAAGAAGCTTTATGCAAAATTCATACAGTGTATGATTCAATTTATATAAAATTCAAAAATAGGCAAAAGTGTTGCATCGTTTCAGAGAAAAGCTAAGACTCAGAGTTAAGAGAAGGGCAGTGGAGGAGACCAACTTGTCGGGGGAAGGAAACGTTCTATATCTTGACTGTGATCTGGGTTACAGGTCTTTACAACAGCCAAAAAACATGGCAATTTACACTTAAAATGGGTACATTTTATATGTAAATCATACCACAATATAAAAAAGATATAAAAGAGTGGGAAATAAATTTCCACCTCAGATTTCCGTTGACTAAAAGAACTAACGTATGCTAATTCTACTTTCTATAAAATTCATTCAACAAGTATGGCAATGACATCAGTCACTTCTTAATAAACTACACCTGGCATTAAAGCCAGATTATATATGCACTACCAGCTATAACTAATCTGATTTTATACATTTAAATAAATAATATCAGTTGCTATTCATGAGGAATTTCTAATATTCTGTGAATTCCAATAAAATAAAATATTCCAAAAGAGCAAGACAAAGAAATCCTGAAAATCTAAGGGAGAGAGAATGTCTAATCCACAAAATTAGCACTTTTCACTTGCCTTTCAATGAGCATTTTTTTAGAACATTCACTAAATCAAAGGTGACCTGCCTCCCTAATTAGCCTCTAAAAATACTTTGAATGCTAGATAATAATAATCTTTAAGTAAGTGAATCTTTTTTAAAAGATAAAAATAAAAGTAAAATGGACTATGCTACCAAAGAAAATTACAGTGCCTCTCAGTGCGATGTAAATTCTAAGTCCCTGGACACAGTGCCCAACTTTTCACTTAGTTCAACTGTTGCAAGCCCTAGTAGAAACAGTTAACTCCTACTTTCCTTGGGAATGATCTTGGAGACAGAAGACAGCTAGCCTAAGGAGCTCCTAAATGGAGAGTACATCCATTACAATGGCAGATTTGTAAGTGCAAACGAAGTGCCATATGTATGTCACAAAACAAGCTATATTATTATTTGCTTCATTTGTCCAACTAAAGCCGAAACAGTGTGAACAAAAGCAGAAGCAGGAAAAGCCGCGCCTGGAGGGAAGCACAATGAGCAAATCGGTCCTGCCACAGCTCTGGACACATTGCTGTAGCTGAGCTCCGACTGCAGTGGACTGGGAGGCTAAGGAATTCAGCCCACTAAAATAATGAAGGGGAAGAAGGAGAGGTTGAAGCAGAAAGATTACTAGGTTAACATTTCCCAAATAGATTGTTTCTTTTAGGTTAACATTTCTCAAATATATTGTTTCTTCTAAACACTACAATAAATTTTCATAAAATAATATTGTCATCCCAACAAAAATGCCACACCAGTCAGTTTTGGGACTTGCTGGCCAATGTTCAGAACGTAAGGTGTAATAACAAAGCAAACAAAATACAAAATTCTTATACATGAGATGAAATCAATAGAGCCTTGATGTCTTTTTCAGCTGATGCACAAACTTCCCCACATCACCACTGGTCCTTAGATGCCATCAGGTTGGTTTCTAATTTCTGTGTGACAGCCATCACTGCCAAGTCCCTCAGTGTCTACTCTGTTTTTTTGTTTTTTTGTTTTGGATTGTTTTTTCCTTTGTTTGTTTGTTCTGGGGTTTTTTTTGTTTGTTTATTGTTGTTGTTTTTAAGGGGAGGATACTGGGGATTGAACTCAAGGGCACTCAACCACTGAGCCACATCCCCAGTCCTATTTTGTATTTTATTTGGAGACAGGATCTTACCATGTTGCTTAGCACCTTGCTGTTGCTGAGGCTGGCTTTGAACTGGAGATCCTCCTGCCTCAGTCTCCCGGGTCCCTGGGATTACAGGTACATGCTGTATCAGCAAGTTTTTAGAGGGCAATGGGCACAAAAAGAAGAGCATTCTACATTGTCTGTAGAGCTTACTACATTGTCTGCTTAGAACAAATTAACATGAGATGCCAATAAGCATTATGCTAACATGCAGAAACACAACAGAACACATACAGCAGTCAAACCCCGCAAGGAGGTATGGATCGAAAATGAGGCTGAATTTGAGTAGATTTAGTAATGTAGAAGTTCTAGAATGCTATATGCAACTTGTCTATAAAAATCTTTGCATTTATCTTTGGCCACTGTTTAATTAAATAGTACATTTCATTTCAATAGTAGTTCTGAAATTGGTTTCATTCTCCAAAAATTATGTATTTAAATGTAGTAATGCAGAACTGAATTCTTGGAACTGAGTAGTACTTTTATGCTGAACCTCTGAGGACATGAGAGAAAATGTATTATCCACATCATAATCTACTTTTTTTCATACTTTTTCCTATGAAGGGAAAGAATTTCAACTTAAAACCTTTGGAGGTAACTTTTTGGCGTGACTTTTTCACTCTGTCACAAATAGCTTTGATAAACATTCATCATTCCTCTCAGATGATAAACAACAGTATTGCTCTACGGTTAAAGACAAAGAGAAATGTCAGTAGGTTCATTTGGAAGCACTTCAGAACGAATTCCTAAAACAAAGTAACGGATACCTGCCCAGTTCATGTTTACCTATAAAAACTGACCTCTAGCAACCAGACTGATAATAAATGACCCAGGACACCCAGCCATATGCTTGCAACACAAGTGGACACTCAGCACAAGCCACCAGTCAGAACCTCTCTCCTAGGAATTTAGACTCAGTGACTTCCTCTCTGATGGCCTGCAATGGAGTTGCCATGTAGAGGCTCAGGAAGTCATTTTTACCCAATGTGAAGAGAAAGAGAAGTCAGGGGGAAAAAGAATAAAAAGACAACAGACTACACTGCACACCAGGACACAGATGCCTACTGGCCAGACTATGGTGTCTCCAGCCTTCCAGACTCTGGTTCTAATTCCTGTGAGAGTTGGCTATTCTTTCTGCCTTTGGGTACCATGAAATTCCCTTGATTACTTATAAAGACAAATAAGCAAATTCTTTAATTTATGTTAGTTCCAATGGGTGTCTTATAACCAAACAGTCCCTGATTAAAATAAATTGTTAGTATGAAATATAGAAATTTTAAACAAAAGATAATTTCAAAATTGAAACCAATGTTAGCAAACAGTTTGATTTACTGGCCACAGACTTGCTCAATATAACTTATAATATTTCAATAATCTCTCTTCATAGTTGCATAAACAGTGTTATTCAAAGAACTTGCAGAA
Source organism: Glaucomys volans (assembly GCA_020662805.1). NCBI lineage: Eukaryota > Metazoa > Chordata > Mammalia > Rodentia > Sciuridae > Glaucomys > Glaucomys volans. The sequence goes on from JAJEJO010000117.1 coordinate 565,210, forward strand.
TTAAGTTTTGTCACTTCCTCATCAAACCTCATCATTGCCAGATCCAAAGAAAGAACATGGTTCGTTCACTCCACAAACACTTATTAAGCCTCTATAAATGTCAGGCACCAAGCTAGAGAATGGAAATAAAATATGAGCAAAACAGCCTCACTCCCTGCCCTATTTAAATAGGGTATGCACACAAAAAACAAACTCAATCATTTCTTCTAGAATTAAATTCTATAGAGCATGACTAGAATGGCTATTTTTACAAATACATGTTTATGTGAAGCTCATGGCTCTGCCTCTGTGAATTTTGCTGTAGCTGGTAAATTTTCTCCACTTCAGTGGTGCCGTCTTAGACCTTATCATGTATTTTATCCACATCAATCTTGCTCACTGAAGATTCCCATTTCCCTGCCTGTTTAAATAAGTGTATCTTGTATGACTATAACATTGAAGGACTTCTCTTTCCTTCAGAGCTCTATCCTTTGACATTTTCCAAGAGTATCTTTTACAAATTGGCAACTCTCTCATTAGCCAGCAGTTGTCTCTTCACAATAAAAGAACTGAGGAAATAATAATATCATTCCTAATGTACTACAATCTTCTGGCTTTTAAAATTTCAATTATTTAATTTTGAATATGGGTAATTCTGAAGGAATCAATTCACGGATTCATGGGTAGAAATATGCCCTCTCTTTCGCCTTTCTTTCTCATCAACTGCACAAAGTTTCCTTTATTCATAGATGAAACAGATTTGGACAAGGAGTGTTTTTTAATACATAAAATATTCTGAAATATAAATTTTAGTTATATGCTATTCCATTAATCTGCTTTCAGAGGGCAGAGCAAAATATATAAAGACAAAATTGATTCAGAATCCAAATCTGCAAAGTACTGTATGTCCTTCCTGTTTTCTGAAAATTGTTAAGAGCAATGTTCCAATTACAAATTCCTTGTATAATAAATAACTTCTAAAGACTGAATTTCTGTTGGCAAAAGGCTGATACAAGTAACAGAATGCTACGTTCTTTATAACACTACAACCAACAAAAACCTGAATGCTGCGAGTCATTAATTCATGCATGTGTTCACTCCATTCCTTCCACAAATATTTAGCTGAATATCTCTAGTGCACTAGGAACTGAAGATACCATAAACAAAAGAGCCTCATCTCTAACTTCACTAAGCTTAAAATTATGAAATAAAATTCCTATGAATTCCAAATACACTGATTGAACCTTGGTTAAAATTATAGTTTAAACCACATGCCACAGTTTTCAATGGGATTTAATGAGAAACTCCAAATAAGAAATTGTTTACAGGGCTGGGACTGTCTGGAGCTCAGTGGTAGCATGCTTGCCTGGCACTGGGTTCAATCCTCAGCACCACATAAAAGAATTAAATAAAACAAAGGTATTTTTTTTTGTGCCCTTTATATGCATTTTATTTCACAGTAATTTTTTTTCTCTTTTAAGAAAAAGAGCTGTTACTGATATTTTTGGCTTTTGTTTTTGGGTATGGTTTTTAAAACAAAGGTATTGTGTCCATCTACAAGAAGAAAGAAAAAAAGAGAGAAAGAAATTGTTTACATAAAAGTTTTAAGACTGCAAAGAACTAAGTTAGCCATTACCCTTTGCTGAAGGAAGGAAGGAAGGAAGGAAGGAAGGAAGGAAGGAAGGAAGGAAGGAAGGAAAGAAAGAGAAATCACTTACATAAAGGTTTTAAGACTGCAAAGAACTAAGCCATTACCCTTTGCTGAGAAACAAAAAAGGAGAAAGAGATATTATTCACCATACAGTACAATTTAACCCTGTTCTTATTCATTTTTCTCTAACCATAAAAGTAAGTTTAATTCTAGGTCTGTTCCTTAAAAAGCAAAGAGCTTTTCTGTTTGCTGTGATAGTTATTACAAGGACTATAAAACTATATAACGTTACATTTAACTATGTTTGTGTTAGCAAACTGCATTTGTTAAAATGTTTGTTGCTGAGAATTATATTTATTCATCTAAAGATGAATGAATATTATGTTGGTTATGAGAGGTTGGATTCAATCACAAGTCTTGACACTATGACATTATTGATCTTGGATGTAATAGATTTAAGGTTATAAAAATTGGTGAAGTAGGAACATACCTAAAGTCTTCATCTTTGCAAGAATTTTTGTAAGTAAAATAAAAGAATGACAAGAAAAAATGAATGAGTCTAACATAATTTTAAGGCAATGCAATATGTTCCTGTTTTCAAAGATTCTTTAAAAATTCATGACTTGCTATGAATGATTTGTTCTTTACAATAAATTCTGGTTAATATAGTAAATCTTCTATTTCCATGAATTTCAAATTACAAAGAGTGAAACTATACTAATTACTGAGGATAATAAAATATCTAATTGTCCTACATTACTACTACTATCAACACACCATGACTCAAACCCTCTGAGAAATGTTTGCGAAAGATTATAACCAGAACTAATTTTGTAATAATCTTCACACAAGTAAAGTTACAAAGAAAGAAATGACCATGGCTAAATATCATACAAACGAAGGAACAGAAAACAATCTTGCTTTGTAAGCACCAACAAGAACAAATTTATGTGGGCAGGTATGAAAAACACCAGACCAATAAAGATGGCTCAAGTGAACTTTGAGTTTTAACTACAAGTTCAAAGGGTGTGTTTTGATTTTCTAGGTTAATGTGTATTTTACAATGCTTACAATCAGAGACCAGTGACTTATATTTCAACATTTATGTGGCTGATTCGTTTATTTTTGATGAGTCTATCACATTTTCAACAAGTATTAAAAACCAATTTCTGTCTGGAAATTTGAATAAGTTTATGAGTTGGCTGCTGTAGTAAAGCAGAGGGGAACCCCAATGAATGCAAATTTGAGAGGATAATTTTTTCAAACAAAAGGCAAAATGCTACCTTAAATACTACACCTTCCCAAAAAAATGAATTTCTCAAAGAAATTTATGCATAACACCACCTTCTTCTAATCTACTAAATAAAATCTTCCTCTGGGTCTGCACTCCCTGACACGCCCTCAGGCTCTTACACTAAACTTAATATGACCAACATTTTTCAGAAAGCATTCCTAAATTAAGTCAAGATTTTCAGAAGGGGGAAAAAAGTCATCCATCCAATTCAATGAACTTGAAATATAATTCCCATGATCAACTACATTTTTCTTTTATATGGGCTGCTTAAAGCTAGGACTTAACTTTAGACTCACTTTAGTGTAAGAACCCCAATATATAGTGGTTATTAATTCATTCATTAAAAAGCACATGATGGCCTAAATTAAGTCCTTAAGATATAGTGACATCAAGCAATAGTTGGGTAGAACATAATTACATATAATGAATGCCAGTAATAGGATTAATCACAAATGTTGTAAGAGATTTCCTACGAAAATCTTATAGTAATGAGAGGATATAGAATATTAGTAAATGCTTCCTAACATAAATTCATACAGCTAGAAAGATGCCTATGAAATCACATTATTTCTGTCTCAAAACTATGAACTGGCCACATACATTTATTTCTTCTTTCTTCTGAGCACCCCCACCCTGTTTAATAAGATAAATAGATAGATAAAAATTCAAAATAACAGGAGGGTAAAGAGGAAGGGAAGAAAGAAGCAATCAGTAGATGAGAAGTTCAGCAAATTTCTGGAAGGCAGAATTCAGATGAAAGTATAGTAAGTGACAAGACAGAGCAAAGGAAGCTTCATCCTGCAGTAATGTGAGGACCAGGCTATTGATAAGAAGGAAGCCATCTGTACTGTAAACCCCTACCAACTTGTAAGAGGAGGCAAGAGCAAGACACGGGGCTATGAACAAGGATATTAACTAAAAGCTCCGCAGGGAATAGTTTATATACTACCCCAATAATTGTAGCCAGTTATGTATCCCCAGGGGAAAAATACAAGAGACTCGCTAAATAAACAGGATAAAGTATTTGGAAAACCATGGAACTACAAAATATGACATTTAGAGTCCCATCATTCACTTACACTCTCCATAAGACCTGCTCACCTGATAAGAGGAGCCTAATCAGTATTTTACTGACTATCTTAAATATATATGGATGTCTTTTATTATTCCCACAGAATAATAGAGGGAAAAAAGATGATAAACAAAAATATACTCCCTGTGGAAAATTGAAATAACTCAGGTAACAAAACATTTTTTAAATCTCTAAAATTTAGTCTTTTGAAGATTTTAAAAGACAACATATTAAATAAGAACAAGATGCTATAGAAAAGGAACAGATAGCAAGAAAGAGCTCTTTGAAAGCAAGATAGCTAAATTGTGACCATGAAAATAAAACATGATCAGCAGGGCTACAGAAAAGGCAGAGAAGGGAGAGAGAGGAATAGAATCTCAACAAGTTATTTGAGACTGGGTTTCAGCAAGTTAAATAGGTGAGCCATTTACTAAAAAATAATTCTAATAACACAGAATCCACAATACCAAGATTCAATAAAACAAGGTAAAATACAAGCAAATAATAAAGGAAAATCCCACGTAGGTTATTATGCAGGGGCAGACCTACAGAGTAATCACTCAAGCAATTTATAAACAAAGCACTGAAGATTTAGAACAGACAATAAATCTATAGACTTAGAACAGACAATAAATTGCCAATCTTGAAAATGCAAAAGGAAATTAATAGAAGACAAAAGTAGGAAGGCAAAGGAAGAGGAATAAAAGGAAAGACAGGGTTTAAATCTTCACCCTGTACAGTATGAAGCCAAAAGACACTATTTATTTATTGTTCATAGGAAACCAAATAAGTGTTTACCATTATTGCATAGCAATTATTATTCAGTAATAACAATGCTAACTCTGCCTTGCACTAAGAACTTTTAGAGGCTGTTCATTTAACTGTATCATACAGGGTTTAAGGTGATCTTTAAAAAAATAAAAATTGGGGGGCTAAGGATGTAATTCAGTGGTAGAACATGTGCTTAGCACGTGCAAGGCCTTGGGTTCAATCCCAGCACTGCAAGAAAAAGTAAAAAATTTTTAAGTTACAGGGTAACCAACACAGGGATGTCACCAGTGATGTAATTACATTAAAGGGGAAGAATGACACAAGGGTTAGAGTGAAAATAGATTGATGCCTCATTTATCAGGTGAGGAGGTCTAAGGGTAATAATGTCTCAAATATGTAAATCAAGAAAGGGAGGCAACACTGGGGTTGTGGCTCAGCCGTAGAGCACTCACCTAGCATGTGTGAGACACTGGGTTCGATCCTCAGCACCACATAAAAATAAATTAAACAAAATATTTATTAAAAAAAAAAAAAAAGAAGGCAACAGAGGCAAAAGCTAGAGAAATGGAGATCACCCCAGAAGAACTAAACTAAAACAATTTTCTTGTTTTAATTTTAAGTTAGTCTCTCAGGAAACAGGACTGGGAGAGGAGAGACATGGGAAAGAAGACTACTGCTACCATATACAAAATAATTTCAGTACTGCTGGGCGCGGTGGCGCACGCCTGTAATCCCAGCACTTGGGAGGCTGAGGCAGGAGGATCACAAGTTCAAAGCCAGCCTCAGCAACTTAGCGAGGCCCTAAGCAACTCAGTGAGACCCTGTCTCTAAATAAAATACAAAATAGGGCTGGGGATGTGGCTCAGTGGTTGAGTGCCCCTGGGTTCAATCCCCAGTACCAAAAAAAAAAAAATTTTTTCAGTACTATTTTCTTTTATACACACACACACACACACACACACACAGATACATACATACATATATATATATATGTATATATATATACACACATATATAATATTTTTAGTTGTAGATAGACACAATACCTTTATTTTATTTATTTAATTTATGTGGTGCTGAGGATCGAATCCAGTGCCTCACACATGCTAGGCAAGCGCTCTACCACTGAGCTACAACCCCAGGCCCACTATTTCCATTTTTAACTATGTGAGTGATTTTACTTTGATCATTTCTTTTAAAATTAGTTAATATCTTTTCAAAACAAGTAGCAATCTAATTTGTCCTACTACCTGAAACAGGTGAAATTCTTTTGTATTTTAATGGTTTCTAAAGAATGGTCTAATAATGCAAAGTTAACAAATCAGCATGTCCTAAATTTCTCCTTCAAGGGTGCATTTGGTAAATTAATATAAAGTAATTCTAGAGAATACTGAGATGTGGCCCCTATGGAGCATAATGTGAAAACACATATCCAGAATCCAAAAAGCAGTTTACTCACCTGGTTCATCTTTAATGCCTATGCACTATATTTCTCTTTAAGAACAGAGAGATTTTAACACCCTGTTCACCACAACTGTAGGTTCAAGATAGAAAATTCTGGTGAGATTACTGACACTAAAGACCAAAGCTCTTGTCAGTTCTACACTGGGCCAGCAATTTAATACTGGTAATCATGACAGAGAAGGCTGATGCTACCCAGGCAAGATGCTGTAGGCGGTAGACTAATTCCAGTGGATGCCTTGCACACTATCTAGCCAAGGTAACAAGCCTGTGGTCCAGGGACACTCAGTTTAGCCTGCACAATGTTGGCCCCCACTAGAGTTTTAATTTTGAAAAAGTAGCCAACATCTAAAACTGACAGAATTCATATAAAAATTATGACTTTCACCTTCTGGGTCAATAGAGGTAGCCCCCTCAGAGACAGGATGTCCCAATTTGTCACACCCAGTCTGCTTCCCTCATTTATGTTACAACTCTGACCCTCATAGGCCATTTGCATTTCTGACCCTTGCTATAGAAGAGGTAACATGTCAACATGCCTAAGCCATGCCAAGAGTCTTTGAGGAAGGACACTCATAGTCAGGGCGCAACTGGAAATACGTTAGTGACCATGGTTCCTGGCATCAGTAGCTCCTGAAGAAGGTTAGAAGTATTGGTGAACAGCAGCACTTCCTACCTAAAAACTCTCTAAATAGGTATTTTAAAGCAGTGGATCTCTTTATGGGGGTATTACAGAAGAGCTACTTATGGAAAAAAATATACATATATAAGTGAGAATTATTGTGCATGCCTAAACATTAAGACTATCTAGGGTTAGGGTTATAGCTCAGAGATACAGCACTTGCCTGGCACATGTGAGGCACTGGGTTCAAGCCTCAGCACCACATATAAATAAATAAAATAAAGGTATTGTGTCCATGTACAACTAAAAATATTTTTTAAAAACTATATCTGTACATGCCATTTGTCTATAAATTATTCCCTGCCAACTGCCTTCCATACAGATAAATGGTATATAGTCAGTTGATCAGTAGCAAAAGATACGCTTAATGGCTAGAAATAAAAACTAAAGCACAAAGTCCAATAATTAACAACATGATCTCTATTTTGAGCAACATAGTCATAATTTACTTACATTTTAATGTTTCTCCAGCATATGGGATGTGCAGTTTGAATCGGTCACAGTTGGGTCCAGGAGTCAATGATGTACAGCTTTGAAGAAAAAAAGAAAAGAGAGAGAGAGATTTTTTAAATGAATTTTTTAAAAGCTTATATATTTATAATATTTAGTAAGGTAAATAAAAAGTGAAGCTTACAGACAAAAGTTAAAATACTGGCTCACAGAACAAAATAAGTCTTAAATGATCATGGAGGTCAAAACAGTAAGTCTTGACCTAAAACAAGTAATTGATTTATCTCACAATAAAACTTATATGCCTTCTAATAACAAACACCAACAGAGCTTCAACTACTTCCCTCAAAGAAGTGCATCTTGACTTTTAAAACTATGTATATGATCCAAACAGGTCTCTAGTCTTTGTTGCCAAAAATTATAAAAGAAGAGTGATTTTATGGTCATATTTTAAACATAGACTCTTAGCTTTCACTCTCTTAGAACAGAAAAGAGCCCATTTGGGGCCTTTTTCTGGTACCAGATGGTTTTCTTTCTTTCCACAAAGGTACAATGCTTCGTCTAGATTTGGCACACTGTAACTTTCATCTGCAGAAAAGCAAAATGCATTATATTTGGTTTTGGGTAAAATGTAAATTAAGAAGGGGGGTGGTTGAGTTAATCACCAAGGACTCAATGTTTTGGGTGTCTTTTTAAATCTACTACTTCACAAAGTTCTACAATGTTCTTTGTTCTTTACACACATCTACTTTACATCTTACAATCTTACAAGTCAGAACCTCAACTGCATAACAACCATACTGGCCTCATAAGTTAATAAAATGCTATCATGAAGCAACTTAGGAAGTTAGATGTCTTCATTTCATTTCTTTTTTTAAGAGTGAAAGGAATAGGATTTATTCAAGTGTAATGAATAGAAACAGAACTCTTGCAGGGGCAAGAGGGGACGTCAACAGAGGTTGCCCTTCACTTCCTTTTTAAAAAGTGAGGTTTTTAATTCATTGAGTAAAGCAAAGGAGCTAATTTTCTCTCATAATTCCAAAACTGACTCTGAAGCAATTGTGAAAATGAACCTACAAAAGTAGTTCAAGGAATGGAAACACAGAGGAATAAATGCCCAACTTCCCACAATGGTCACTTTGCAGGGTAAAGACCATGCGAAAATAAATTCAAGAAATGTTGGCTTTAAAGAAACTGTCTCATATCAGATTTACTTTTTTCCAAAATTATTTGAATATAAAAAAAATGAAAAAGAAACTTTAACTTAGATATAGTTAATATTAATAAATTAGCTAATTTAATAATTATTAACAATTTTATTAATAAACCTCTAGATTATTTCTCTTTACATTCAAGGACCAAAAAAACGTTTTTAGATTAAAAACTAAACAAAAAATTAATTTTTCACCAATTTTAAAAACCCATTCTTTATTTCCTTTCAGTATAAAATATTCTTCAGGGCACAATTTATAAAAGGTATCAAACATTTCCCTTCTATAGGTTGGGTATTACTTATTCAAAATGCTAAGGACTCTAAGAGTTTAAGATTTCAGATTTCTTCATATTTTAGAATCTTTGCACATACATAATGGAATATCTTAGGGCTGGAACCCTAATCTAAACACAAAATGCATTTATGTTTTATACATGCCTTCTACACCAAAGGTTTAAGGTGAATTTGATGTAGTAATTTTAGTGCACCTGCATTTTGACTGTAACATGTCACACGAGGTCAAGAGGGGAATTTTCCACTTGTGACATCATGAGGGCACTCAAAAAGTTTTAAATTTTGAAAGCTTTTGGATTTGGCATTTCTGGATTAGGAATGCTCAACTTACAGTAAACCGTTTTTTAGCCCACAACACAGCAATTATTTGAAAGAACTTATGGAAAACATATAAATTCCAGAATTACAAAATATAAAGGTAATCGAATGATATTAATGACCCTATAAGCAATATTAACAATATCCAACCTGCAATGCTAATGATGGAAAACACCTTTCACAACAGTGTTTGGAGACTTGAAGATTATCGCATCTACCTATACAGTTTAAAGACTGACGTCAGCAGTGGAATAGGAAATCCTCATGATTAATCTTATTCTGGTTTGCTTGAATTCAAGGACCAAATTTCACTCCACTTTCCATGTGAAATTGTTTTTTCTGAACATTCACTGTTGGGCCACACTTTATTTCCTGCTTTACCAGCACTGGGAAAGTGTTTCTATGCCTTGCCATTTCACCTTCCTCCCCTTACCACAGCAACAGGTGGTTCCAGAAATCACAGGGTGGTGAAAAGACATGTCTCCATCTGAGTGATTCATTCACATTCACTCTTGACAGGTTTTGATTTTTTGTTTGTTTGTTTGTTTTTAAATCAGATAAGACAGACTGAGCCTTGTACTAGGTGTCAGGAATGCAGGTGGCCAAGATGGACAAGACTACAATCTATTGGTACTTCAACTTTATTGAGGAAAGAAGAAACGATATAGCCGGGTGCAGTGGCACATGCCTGTAATCCCAGCGATTCGGGAGGCTGAGGCAGGAGGACCATGAGTTCAAAGCCAGCCTCAGCAATTTAGCGAGGTCCTAAGCAACTCAGTGAGACCCTGTCTATAAATAAAATACAAAACAGGGCTGGGGATGTGCCTCAGTGGCCAAGTGCCCCTGAGTTCAATCCCCAGTTCAAAAAAAAAAAAAAAAAAGAAGAAGAAGAAACGATAAACAAGAGACAAAGACAGTTTAAGATTGCTAAATGCTATGAAGAAAATAAAACAGGGTGCTGCAAAAAAAAAAAAAAAGAAAAAAAAAGAAGGGGGGTCTTTTAAAAGGTAAAATAAAAAAAGACCCCGAAAAGGGGAAAAATCCCAAACCTGAATAACACTATGGGCCAACCATGCAAAGTCCTGGGAAGAACATCCCAGGCAGAGGAAACAGTGGGTACGAGGTGTGAAAGCAGGATCAAGTCTGATATATCTGGCAAGAAATCTTTACATCTCTAGCCCATGAGGCAGAGCAGAGTGAATGAGGGAGAAAACAGCAAAAGATGAAGACAAGAGGCAAGCAAGGGATATGTCAATAGCGCAGGGTCTTGCAAGCAGTAGCAACTAATTCAGTTTTTATGCCAAGCATACAGAAGGGCTTATAACAAAAAAGTAACATCTGATTCTAAGATTTTAAAAGATTACTGTGTCTACAGTTAAAAAAAAAAAAAAAAAAAGCCTTCAAGGCCAGGGCTATAGCTCAGTGGCAGAGAGCGCTTGCCTGGCATGTATGAGGCATTGAGTTCAATCCTTAGCACCACCTAAAAATAAACAAAATAAGAGGCATGCTGTCCATCTACCACTATAAAATTTTTTTTTAAAAAAGACTGTAAGAAAAATAAAATGGAAAGAAGACCAGACAGGAGACCATAGAAGGCAAGAAACATGAGGAATGCTGGGTCTAGGCTGGCAGCAATGGGAATGGAGAGAAATGGATTTGCTACATAGGGAGCAACAGGGGAGCAAGTTCCGGGAAAAGGGAAAGCAAGAGTGAGAAGTGCAGATAGTAACCAGATCGTCTATGGAAACAGAGTCAGGTAAACAGATGGATCAATCTAGAAAAGCAATTAAACACTGCAGAAAAGGTATGAGAAAAAATATGCCAAAACTCGCCTAAGAGAAAACACTGTATGATGTTGGAAAGATCGCTCCCTTGAAATAAACACTCAAGAGAAAAGGCATAATCCCCAGTTGGCTGCAGAGCTTCTGATTTGCTGAAAGGAATTTAGAGATTTGGGGCCAAGAATTAAACTGTTGGGGATGACAAAGGAAAGCTGCCATCAGCAGGTCTCTTTCTCTTGAGCAGCACTCAGCTTCTCCTCCAATAAATGTTGAGCAAATTATTGAAAATATCTCTTACACTCTTTCTTCCATGTTACCTGAGACAAATGGGGATTATGAAAAACAAGTCAATGTCACGTACATAAAGGTTCTTTTAAGATTAAAGTAAAATGTTTCCTCTTCCTAAATTACTTTCATTTAAAACTAGTCTGGATCCTATTATTCAATTTACTGTGAAAAGCCAAATCACTCTCAAGGTGAGCATTCATTTTTCTGGGAATCAAGGATGAACATGGGGCACAGGCGATATAGCTCAGTGGTAGGGTGTATGCTCTAGCAAGCAACAAGGTCTAGGTTCAATCCCAGAGTGTGGGGTGGGGCAGGGGCGGGGGGCAGGCACCATGAGTTAGAAAAGATCAAAAAACACATAGGAATTGTATAGCTCCACTTATAGAAGAAAGAGATTTCTGAGTGTGTGTACATAAGTAGATTCCAGGAAAGTCACCAAAACATGTCAAGATTTGGGTGATTTTACAACTTTCTTCAGATTAACTTTCTGCATTGTTCTTAAGTTGTTTTTTGTTTTTGTTTTTGCATTGTTTTTAGTTTTATAATGAATATGAACTATTTTATAATTGATAAATTTTAATTTAAATGCCTCCTTTTATATTTTAAAATATTTCATTTAACAATGTTTAATTTTTATTTACAATGTTAAATTTAAATACATCCTTTTTATATTTGACGAAGCAAACAAGGTTATGATGGCCAGATTTATCTTTTTCTCCTAAAGTACCTCATTCCTTTTCAGAAGGAAAGAATACAGGATGATTTATTGATAAGAGTTTTCAAGTGCAGTATATAAAAGCCTTGCCATTTCTTTTTTCTGTTGTTGTTTTTTTCTTTCTTTCTTTTACTTTTGCAGTGTTGGGGTCAAACCCAGTAGCTCACATATGCTAGGCAAGTACTGTACCAGTGAGCCACACCCCAGACCACAAAGCTTCACATTCCTAACATTTATTATCTCTCTCAATGGTTTGGCTGGCTGAAGGTTTCCCAGGCAGTGTAGTCAGAAATCAGTAAGAGATCATTAATAGGACAGGGAAATTCATTTATCTAGAAAGCCACTTCCTGACAAAATATGAAAAAGATACTGGCATCATCAAAATTCTATTTGCTTAATGGCAACATATCCTCATATATACTTAGATCCAAGCTTTAAAAAGCCAATATTTTGGGGCTGGGGTTGTGGCTCAGTGGGAGTGCACTCGCCTAGCAAGCGTGGGGCCCTGGGTTCAATCCTCAGCACCACATAAAATAAAGATATTGTGTCTACCTACAACTCAAAATAAAAAAGTCAATATTTCAGGGTTGGGGCACTTGCCTAGCATGTGCAAGGCCCTAGGTTCAATCCCCAGTAGTGAGAGAAAAAAATAAAAAGAAAAACAGCAATATTCCAAAATTCAATAACTTTCAACAACAAAAATTATTTTAAAATAATATTTTAATTGCTGACAATTAAAAAGTAATTTCAAATTGGTCCCTCAACTCCATTTCCTTAGTGCTTACATCTGGGAATACAGCAGTGACAATATATTTTGATATCAGAGTATAAAAGGGTTTTATATATCTTTTGCCAATTTCAAGTGACCTCAATATACTGGGAATACGCTATTTTAAATGTAAATATGTGGGAAAACCAAGGGGGTAAAACTCATATTCTGAAGATTATGCACAAAGGAATTATCAAGTGGGAATTCTTTTTTTTAATTTCTTTTAGTTGGAGATGAACACAATATTTTAATTTTATTTATTTTTATGTGGTGCTGAGGATCAAACCCAGTGCTGGGCTAGCTCTCTACCACTGAGATACAACCCCAGCCCAAGTGGGAATTCTTTTCTTTTTTCTTTTCTTTTTTTTTTTTGCAGGGGGTGGGGGTTACCAGGGACTATAATTCAGGGGCACTTGGCCACCACATCGCCAGTCCTATTTTGTATTTATTTAGAGACAGGTCTCACTGAGTTGCTTGGTGTCTCACTTTTGCTGAGGCTGGCTTTGAACAGGTAATCCTCCTGCCTCAGCCTCCCAAGCCACTGGATGACAGGTGGGTGCCACAGTGCCCAACTCCAAGTGGGAATTCTTGATAACATCAAAGGAAGTAGTTTACTCCAGTACTTTATTATAGAAGTAGAAGTTGACCATTGACAAAATAAAATGCTAAGCATAATAACCTTTGCACACTCTCATCCCTACAGGTTTTTTATTTTACATTTAATCATATAATTCCTACTATTACTTATGTATTTTCCCTAATTGTGCTTTGTTTTCTCAACCAGATTATAAAATTCTTGGTGCCAACAACTGTTTTGTAATTTTAAAAAAAAAATCCTAATACAGCATACAGCACATGCTAAGCATCAGCATGGGCAAAATTTTTTTATTTTTTTATTTTGTTAGTTATTCTTTTATCTACATGACAGTAGAATGTATTTTGACATATTATCCATACATGAGAGTATTACTTCCCGTTTTTGTGTTTGGACATGATTTGGAGTTACACTGGTCATGTATTCATTCATATATGAACAAAGTCAAGTTGCACAGATACATCTACTGTCTTTCCTATTCCCATCCTCCCTCCCTTCCCTTCATAATTTCAATATTAAAGGAAAGACCACCAGAATTAGTGAAAAACGTGAATTACACATTCTTAAACAAATGATATTTTATTAAGTATCCATAATAATGCAAAGTAAAAGCTAATAAAACATTGCCAAAAAGAGGTTCTTCACTATATGCAGTAATGACAATTATTTATTGGTAAGTATAAGAACTGTCTATACGTAAATCAATAATGCAAAAGAGAAAATAAAGTCATTGTAATTTTCTGATCAACCAGGAACCTCCAGGATTTTGGTGTTTGGGGTGCAGTAGCCATTGTTTGATTTGATTACCTAGGATCTACAATGTTAACACTATTATTGATTTAGCACTTTAAATAAATTTTTTTAAATGGTGAAAAATAAAGTTAGATTTGAGTCCTCCTCAAAATTATTATGTGTTCACACCTATTATTAATCCCAGAGACCCGGAAGTCAAGACAGAAGGATCACAAGTTTGAGGCTAGCCTTAGCCACTTAAATGATAAAATCTTTTAAAAGGGGTTGGAGGTGTAGCTCAGTGGTAGAGCACCCCTGGGTTCAATCCCCAGTACCACAAAGAAGAAAAAAATTTATGCTCCTAGTTACTGAGCTATTAAATTATTAAGGTTTTCCTATAAAAAGGGAAAGCTAACAATTTCACTACATAGGATTTTAGTGACAAGAATTAATGTGGATTAACAAACGACATTTGTTCCCTTGTTGTATTCTACAACCTTTAACACATCAGTATTTTTAAGACAATGCAAAAAACAAGAAAATACATTCTTTCTGGCTTAAGGCTAAACCTATTATTTGACACTGTCTGGAAAAACAGTGATTTAGACCATTTCTATTCTTTAAGCCACCTAAAAAGAACAAAGTAGATGAATCCAGGGTTCCTTCCCTGAGCCTGCGTCAGTTTCCTTTACCCTGGCTATTAATTTACCATTTGGCATGCTCTCCTACACAGCTTCCTGTTTTCTTGATAGTGACGTTTGTGCTTGACCAATACTTAACATCAGCTGAAAAGGAAGTTTTCAGCTTTGGCAACCTAAAATAACAGGTGACTATGAAATAAAATAGACTCAAACTAATAACTGCCTAGAAAACTTTTAAGTCACAAACTGAAGTGAATAATTGTTAGCTGATATTCACATTTTCATTTTACAGTATTAGTTTATTTATTTATTTATTTTGGTTTAAATCTAACATCAATAACTTCACTCAGACCAAATCAGTTTCAAATCATCATGGTTTCCAGACAGTAAAAAAGCTAAAAGGCCCACACAGGGTATCCTGACTTCTACCTAAATAATCTACAAAATGCAAAAGCATTCGAACTTGAAGTCTGATTCAAGGACAGCCTTGGAAGGGAATTATAATCCATCTAATTGACTACATCAAATCCCACAAGGTCAAGTCTTGGGCCCTTCTCCAAGGAAAGATGAGAATTAAAACTGATAAAAGAAAGCAGAATTTTTTACATTGTTATCCAGGGGCATGGGACTATCCATCTATAAGATACAATATACCTGATATGCCAAGTATATCCTCCGTATCTCCAAAGTCTAAAAACTATTTCTAGACCCTACTAGAAAATAATGTATTTAATTCCTAGCACTAGATTCCAAAATGCCATTATCAAAATAAATGACTCATCCAGAATGTTTTAAAAATTACAAAATTAAAATATTCAAGAAAACATGTTTGCCAGTTCATGTGGCATTGAGTTATGCCAAGTTTCTATGCCCTGTCTCCATTTACAAATGGTAAGTTTCAATTTTACTTTAGAGGAGTATTTTTAAATGTTGGTAGGTGTTCCTATAACAAAAGTGTGGTTTCAATTACAATAAATTTCAGTACGAATGACGGGCTCAAATACTATTTTTAATAGTTAACTAGGATGGGGGAAATCCTTTCACTTTCTTAGATAGACATTTAGCCCATTAATTTTTAACCTTTCTTCTTTTCTAAAATGTAAATTTAATTCACTCTGTTCAAAGAATAATGGAGAAAATGAGTAGGATTATCCCAATCAGTTAAGTGTTTGATAGAATTAAACATCCGCTCATGATTTTAAAAACTCTATTTTAAACTAGAATAAAAAGGAGCATCCTTAATCTGATAAAGACTACCCACAAAAAAAAAAAACCTACAGCAACATCATACTTAATAACAAAATATTAGGTTTTTCCCTTGGAGATAATGAAACAAGATACCGACTCTCACCACTTTCATTCAACAATGTACTGAAATTCCTAACCAGGACAGAGAAGTATGGGGAAAGATATAAATACTGAAAAGGAAGAAATGAAACCATAATATCTACAGAAAGTACATGCATGTAGAAAATTTGTTAAGTCTTCATGTGCACAATCAGAATTAATATGTGAGTTAGCAAGGTTGCTTGACAAAGAACATGCAGAAAATCTATTATATTTCTATATACCATCAAAATAAATTAGAGGCCAGGAACAGTGGCACATGCCTGTAATCCCAGTGGCGTGGGAGGCTGAGGCAGGAGGATCAAGAGTTCAAAGCCAGGCTCAGCAAAAGCAAGGCACTAAGCAACTCAGTGAGACCTGTCTCTAAATAAAATACAAAATAGGGCTGAGGATGTGGTCAAGTGCCCCTGAGTTCAATCCTGGGTACAAAAAATAATAATAATAAATCAATTAGAAAATAAACTTTCACAAAGATGCCAACTAAAATAACATCAAATGGACTGCGCTGTGGATGTAGGACATGGTAGGGAGCTGGCCTAGCATGGAAGCCTCCTGATCGCCAGCACTCAGAAAAATAAAATAACATAAAGCGATCAAATACATAAAATAAATGTCACAAAAGATGTGCAAATTATCAAGAATACAAGCAATAATAAGTATTGGCGAGATGTGGGGAAAACTGTACACTCACACATTTTTGGGACTGCAGATGAGTGAAACCACTTCGGAAAGCCGTATGGAGATTCCTCAGAAAACTTGGTATGGAACTACTATTTGACCCAGCTGTCCCACTCCTCGGCACATACCCAAAGGACTTAAAATCAGCATGCTGCAGTGACGCAGCCACAACAATGTGTATAGCAGCTCAATTCCCTATAGCTAGACTATGGAAGCAACCTAGATGCCTTTCAACAGATAAAGGGATAAAGAAAATGTGGTACATATACACAATGGAATATTACTCAGCCTTAAAGAAGAATGAAATTATGGAATTTGCAGGTGAACGGATAGAACTGGAAAAGATCATGCTAAGTGAAAAAAGCCAATCCCCCAAAAAACAAGGGCAGAATGTTTTCTCTGATAAGTGGATGCTGATCCATAGGGGAGGTTGGGTAGGGAAGAATGAACAAACTTTGGATTGTGCAGAGGGGAATGAAAGGGGGGGGGGGGGGGGGGGGGATGGGAAGGATGGTGAAATGAGAGAGACATTATTACTCTATAGACATATATGAAAAGAATTATTTAAAAAATATGTGTCACTGTCAAGAAAGTTAATAAAAAATAAAAATTAAAAAAAAAACAAAAACAAAAGATGTGCAAGATCTTTATGCAGAAAGCGATTACTGTATTAAAAGAAAAATAAAGAAAACAAATAATACATAACCAGCGTAACTCCACATCATGTACAATCACAAAAATGGGAAGTTATACTCCATGTATGTAGGATGTATCAAAATACATTCTACTGTCATGTATAACTAAAAACAAATTTTTTAAAATAAAAAAACAAATAAGTAGAGATATGTTTGTGGATTAAAAGACTCATCATGAAAAGATGTCAGTTCTCTCTAAATTGATCTGGAAGCTGAAAAGAGAGTTCTAATACATAAATAGAATTCCAAGAACCAAAAATAGAGGAGATTTTCCTGAAAAACTTGGTAGGATTATTCACAATAGCCAAAGGATGAAAGCAATCCAAAAGGTCCTCTTATGGATTCTGGATAAACAAAATGTGGTATACACACATACCTACAATGGAATATTATTCAGCCTTAAAAAGGAAGGGAATTTTGACACTCACCACAACCTAGATAAACCTTGAAGACATTTGCTACATGAAATAAGGAAGTCGCAAAAGGACAAACACTACATGATTCCATTTTCATGAGGCACCTAAAATAGTCACATTTATACAGACAAAAAGTAAAATGGCAGTTGCCAATGGCTGAGGGAAGGTGAACACAGGTATTTACTGGGACAGAATTTCAGTGGGAAAAAAATGAAAGTTCCTGAGATGGGATGGCAGCAATGGACATACAATTTGAGTATTTTTATTGGGGTAGAACTTTTTTTAACATTTAAGAAATGGTAAAAATACAAAATTTGGAAAAAAAACTTGTTTATTTCTGATATCAAAAATTATCACAAATTTTATTTATCAAAACACTAATATTGCTACAAAGACAAACAAATAAACCAGTGGAACAGAATAAAAAGACCCAAAACAGCCCCACACACCTGGACATTTAATTTATGGCCAAGGCAGCTCTGCACAGCAGTAAAGAAAAGAAAGTGCTTTCAATAGGTTGATTCCCAAGTTTTCTTTGTTTGTTTGTTGTTTGTTGTTTTTGAGGCTATTGTGAATGGGATGGGAGAGTTTTCCTAATTTCTCTTTCAGCTGACTCATCATTGGTATATGGAAACACAACTGATCTATGGGTATTAATTCAAACGGTGTTGAAATATGAAATGACCTCTGCCTCACATCATCCAAAGACAATAAAGGAAATGAGTTTTTAGAAGATCACCTGTGGGGGGACTAAATAGAAGAATGCTTTCAAGAACTAGAATAGGAAATTTCCTAGACCTGGTAGACCTGAAGGAGCGCTTCCCAGAAGTGGATCCAAATGGCCAATAAACATGAAAAAGCGCTTAATCTAAGTATCAAGAAATGCAAAGTAAACCTGCAATGAGGAACCACAACCCCACCAGGATGGTTGAAAAGACGGATAATACCACCTATTGACAAGGATATAAACGCCTAAAAACTCTTATATACTGTTGGTGAAAGAATAATTCAGCATAACAATTTTAAGAAAAACATTGGACAGTATTAATTACAGGTAAATACACGCACACTTAATGATCTAACTATTTCACTCCTAAACAATCCCCAATGAAATGTATACACATGCTCACCAAAGATACAGACAAAATACACACAGCAGCAGCATTCTTTGGAACAACTCCACACTGAACAATTAAAATATAATTTCAAACTCAGCAACAAATATCCATTGGCTATAGAAGAGGATGATAAATAAGGACGTATAGCAAGGAAATAAACTATACCTACATGCAATGATGTGGATTAATCTCACAAATATATTGAAAATAGTGTATGACTATGATTCTGTTCTTTAAAGTTCAAAACTAGAAAAAAATGTAGCATTTTGTGTACTAAGTGATAAAAATATTGTATAAAAACAAGAAAGTGACTACCATAAAAATCAGCACTGTGGTTTAATCTGTGGGGGAAGAAGGAAGTGGTGACTGGAAGACGCACATGAAGGACACCCAGTGTTGCCAACACTTTATTTCTTGACCTGAGTGGTGCTGACACAGATGTTCACCTTTCTGAATTCTTTGTTGTTACTGTTCTTTTTAGTTATTCATGACAGTAAACTGTACTTTGACATATCATACATACATGGAGTCTAACTCCCCATTCTTGTGGTTGTACATGATGTGGAGTTACACTGGTCGTGTATTCATATATGAACACAGGAGAGTTATGTCCAACTGTCTTTCCCATTCCCATCTCCCCTCCTTTCTCCCCACCCACCCCCAAACGAGTGAACCTCTCCTCCTCCCCACCACCCACCGCCTATTGTGAATCAGCCTCTGCATATCAGAGAGAACATTCCATCTTTGGTTTGGGGGGATTGGCTTACTTCACTTAGAAGGATAGTCTCCAGTTCCAACCGTATACCAGCAAAGGACATAATTTCATTCTTCTTTATGGCTGAATAATATTCCATTGTGTATATGTACTGCATTTTCTTTATCCATTCATCTGTTGAAGGGCATCTAGGATGGTTCCATAGCTTAGCTACTGTGAACTGAGCTGCTATACACATTGATGTGCCTTGTTGTAGAAATACTTAAGGCAATGTGGTTTGCATCACAGGAAGAAGCATAATAATGGAACAGGCAGACCTTCTCCTCTCAGAAGCATAGACAGATCTGTGCTGTGAATTATGCTCTCTGTGAATGGCCAGAGCCTAGCACAAGGATCTCAAGAAAGCTTGCTAACTGCTGATTGGTTACTGTATCCAGGGCCCAAACATCCAGGGCCCGGGCCCTGGCACTTCCTCTTCCTTTATATGGTATGGTCACGAGCCCAGCACGGGAGAATCAAAAAAGAGCTTAACAGACGGTGATTGGCTACTGTATGCTATAGAAGCTGTGTAATTCTGTAATAAAATTTGAGTCTGTCTCCGAACCGGCTCCCGGCGTATGACGTCTGCACCACGCACCCACCCTCCTTTCTCCAGCAGGACGTTCCCGTTCCAACACCTTGTCACTACAGTTTACTGATTTTAAGTCCTTTGGATATGTGCCTAGGGGTGCGATAGCTGAGTCAGATGGTTGTTCCATTCCAAGTTTTCTGAAGCATCTCCATACTCTTTTCCAGAGTAGTTGCACCAATTTGCAGTCCCACCAGCAATGTATGAATATGCCTTTTCCCCACATCCTTGCCAACATTAATTGTTACTTATATTCTTGCCACTCTGACTAGAGTGAGATGAAATCTCAGTGTAGTTTTAATTTACATTTCTCTAATTACTAGTGATATTGAACATTTTTTCATGTATTTGTTAACTGATCATATTTCTTCTTCTGTGAAGTGTCTTTCCAGTTTCTTTCCCATTTATTGATCAGATTATTGTATTTTTGATGTTTTTTGAGTTCTTTATATATCCTAGAGATTAATGCTTTGCCTGAGGTGCATGTGGTAAAGACTTTCTGCATTCTAAGGCTCTCTCTTCATGTTCTCGATTGTTTCCTTGGCTGTGAAGAAGCTTTTTAGTTTGATATCATCTCATTTATTGATTCCTGCTTACTTCTTGTGCTTTACAGGTCTTGTTGAGAATTTTGGTTCCTAAGCTGCTATGATGGAGATTTGTTTGGGCCTGCTTTTTCTTCTAGTAGGCGCAGGATCTCTGATCTAATGCCCAGGTCCTTGATGCACTTTCAGTTGAGTTTTGTGCAGGGTGAGAGACAGCAGTCTAATTTCATTTTATTACATATGGATTTCCAATTTTTCCAGCAACATTTGTTGAAGAGGCTATCTTTTCTCCAGTGTATGTTTATGGCACCTTTGTCTAGTATGAGATAACTATTTATATGGGTTTGTCTGTCTTCTATTCTGTACCATTGGTCTTCATGTCTGTGTTGGTGCCAATACCATGCTGTTTTTATTACTATACCTCTGTAGCATAGTTTAAGGTCTGGTATTGTGATGCCTCTGCTTCATTTTTCTTGCTAAGGATTGCCTTGGCTATTATGGGTCTCCTATTTTTCCAAATGAATTTCATGATTGCTTTTTCTATTCTATGAAGAACATCACTGGGTTTTTAATAGGAATTGCATTGAATCTGTATAACACTTTTGGTAGAATATCCATTTTGACAATATTAATGCTGCCTATCCAAAAACATGGGAGACCTTTCCATCTTCTAAGATCTTCTTCAATTTCTTTCTTTAGTGTTCTGTAGTTTTCATTGTAGAGGTCTTTCACTTCTTTTGTTAGATCAATTCCCAAATATTTTATTTTCTTTGAGGCTATTGGGAATGGGATAGTTTTTTCTAATTTCTCTTTCGTCACTGATGTATAGGAACACAACTGATTTATGGGTATTAACTGTATATCTTGCTACTTTGCTGAATTCATTTATGAGTTCTAGAAGTTTTCTGATTGAGTTTTTTGTCTCCTCTAAATATAGAATTGTGTCATCAGCAAATAATGATAGTTTGAGTTCTTCTTTTCCTATTCATATCCCTCTAATTTCTTTCTTGTCTAATTGCTCTGGTTAGAGTTTCCAGGACAATGTTGAATAGAAGTGTGAAAGAGGGCATCCTTGTCTTGCTCCAGTTATCTAAGGGAATCCTTTCAATTTTTCTCCATTTAGAATGATGTTGGCTTTGGGTTTAGCATGGATAGCTTTTACTATGTTGAGATATGTTCTTACTATCCCTAGTTTTTCTACTGCTGTATTTTGTCAAATGCTTTTTCTGCATCTATTGAGATAAGCATGTGACTCTTGTCCTTAAGTATATTGATGTGATGAATTACATGTATTGATTTCCATATGTTGAATCAATCTTACATTCCTGGGATGAACCCCACTTGATCATAGTCACTACCTTTTTAATATGTTTTTGTATGAGATTTGTTAGTATCTTGGTAAAGAATTTTTGAATCTATGTTCATCAGGGATATTGGTCTGAAATTTTCTTTCCTTGATGTGTCTTTGGTTTTGGTATCAGGGTGAAACTAGCTTCACAGAATGAGCTTGGAAGGGTTCCCTCCTTTTCTATGTCATGGAATAATTTGAAGAGAATTGGTATTAATTCTTAATGCACTAGTAGAACTCAGCTGAGAATCTGTCTGGTCCTGGGCTTGGTAGGCTTTTGATGATGTCTTCAATTTCATTGCTTGAAATTGATCTGTTTAAATTTTCTATGTCCTCCTGATTCAATTTGGGTAGGTCAAACGTCTCTAGAAATTTGTTGATGTCTTCAAGATTTTCTGTTTTATTAGAATACAAATTTTCAAAATAGGTTCTGTTTATCATCTGGGTTTCAGTAGTGTCCATTTTGATATTTCCTTTTTCATTGTGAATTTTAGTAATCTGAGTTTTTTCTCTTTCTCTTCCTTAGCTAGGCTAAGGGCGTATCAATTTTACTGATTTTTCCAAAGAACCAAATTTTGGTTGACTTTTTGGATTGTTTCTTTTGTTTCAATTTCATTGATTTCAGTTCTAATTTTAAGTACTTCCTTCTTCTACTATTTTTGGTGTTGATTTGCTCTTTTTCTAGGTCTCTGAGGTGTAAGGTTATTTATTTGTTGACTTTCTATTCTTTTAATGAATAAGCTCAATGCAATAAACTTTCCTCTTAGCACTACCTTCATAGTGTCCTAGAGATTTTGATATGTTGTATCACTATTCTCATTTACCTCTAAGTATTTTTTTATTTCATCCCTGATTTCTTCTGCTGTCTTCGTCTTTCAATAGCATATTACTTAGTCTCCAGGTATAAAAGTAGCTTCTATTTTTTATTTTATTGTTGATTTCTAATTTTAGTCCACTACAATAATAGGATGCAAGGTATTATCTCTATTTTTTTGTATTTGCTAAGAGTTGCTCTGTGGCCTAAGATATGGTCTATTTTAGAGAAGAATCCATGTGCTGCTGAGAAGAAAGTGTATTCACTCGTTGATGGATGAAATATTCTATATGTGTCCATTAAGTCCAAATTACTGATTGTATTATTTAGTACTATAGTTTGTTTAGTTTTTGCTTGGAAAATCTATCCAGTAGTGAGAGAAGTGTATTAATGTCACCCAGTATTACTGTGCTGTGTTCTATTTGATTCTTAAAATTGAGAGAGGTTTGTTTGATATGCCTAGATGCTTCATTGTTTGGGGCATAAACATTTACAATTGTTATGTCTTGTGATGTATAATTCCATTAAGCAGTATGAAATGTCCTTGTTTGTCCGTTCTGATTAACTTTGGATTGAAGTCCACCTTATCTGATATAAGGATGGAAACCCCTGCTCATTTACGCAGTCCATGTGAGTGATTTTTTTTTCCCCATCCTTTCATCTTCAGTCTGTAGATGTCTTTGCCTATGAGGTGAGTCTTTTGGAGACAGTATATTGTTGGGCCATGTTTTTTTAATCCAATATGCTAGTCTATGTCTCCCCCCCCACTTTGGTACTCGGGATTGAACCCAGGGGCACTCCACCACTGAGCCACACCCCCAGCCCTATTTTGTATTTTATTTAGAGACAGGGTCTCACTGAGATGCTTAGGGCCTCGCTAAGTTGCTGAGGCTGGCTTTGAACTCTCGATCCTCCTGCCTCAGCCTCCCAAGTACTGGAATTACAGGTGTGCACCACCGCACCCGGCAGTCTGTGTCTTTTGATTGATGAGTTTAGGCCTCTTACATTCAATGTTATTATTGAGACATAATTTTTATTCCCTGTCATTTTATTTCTGGTTTTTAGTTTGAATTAGTTTCTCCTTTGATTGACTATTCCTTTAATGTAGTCCCTCCCTTTGCTAGCTTTCCCTTTTATTTTTCATTTCTTCTTCATGAAATATCTTATGAGTATGTTTTCTAGTGCAGGCTTTCTAGTTGTAAATTCTTTTAACTTTTGTTTGTCATGGAAGGTTTTTATTTCTTCATCAATTCTGAAGCTTAATTTGTTGAGTATAATATTCTTGGCTGGCATCCATTTTCTTTCAGAGCATGGTATATATTATAACAAGACCTCCTAGCTTTGAGGGTCTGGGTTGAGAGATCAGTTGAGCTCTGGATTGCTTTCCTTCTGAATGTTACCTGTCATTTTTCTCTAGCAGCCTTTAAAATTCTATCCTTATTCCATATGTTAGGCATTTTCATAATAATGTGCCTTGGTGTGGGTCTGTTGTAATTTTGTATATTTGGTCCTATTTCTAAAATTAGAAATCAACAATAAAATAAAAAATAGAAGCTACTTTTATACCTGGAGACTAAGTAATATGCTATTTGATTATTCATTTCATTCTTTATGTTTAGGAATTTTTCTGATATTATTTCATTGAAACGATTGTACACTCCCTTTAATTTGTATCTCCAAGCCTTCATCTAGTCCAATAAATCTTAAATTTGGTCTTTTCAGGTTATCCCATATTTCTTAGAAATTCAGTTCATAGTCTCTCTTTTTTTTTTTTTTTTTTTTTTTTTTTTTTTTTTTATGCAGTGCTGAGGATTGAACCAAGGGCCTTGTGCTTATGACACAGGCACTCTACCAACTGAGCTATATCCCCAGCCCTCATAGTCTCTTAACATCTTTTCTCCACATCAGCTTTGTTTTCAAGATTACGCATTTTGTCTTCATTGCCTGAAACTCTATCTTCTAAGTGATCTAGTCTGTTAGTGATGGTTTCAACTAAATTCTTAATTTGGTTTGATTCCTTCATTTTTGAGGATTTTGGGGGTTTTTGTTTTTCAGAATCTCTCTGATTTAAATCCTTACACTGTCCTTTACTTCACAGATAAGTTTAATTATGTACATTCTAAACTCCTTCTCTGACATTTCTTCCACTGTGGTATTGATGGATTGTGTTATTGAAGTATCTTGGTTTGTTTGGGGCAATTTGTTCCCTTGCTTTTTCATGTTTGTGTGTCTACCCAGCTAACAGTATGGACCTGAGGCAGTAGAGTTTCTACCTGTGGACTTATAGTGTCCCTGGAGGTTTCTAGGACTTGTTTAGGGAGAGACAAATAATAACAACTAATGCAAAGAATATATAGCATAATCCAAATAGTTCCTACTATGACATCTACAATGTTAATTATCACAATAAACAAATGATGTGATCTGTTATTGCCTACAATAAAAACAGTAAGTTTGCAAAAGGGCTTATAATTTCAAATGGTAGGGAGAGAACCGAAGTGATATAGGATATGATGATTATGAGGGAGGAGGAAAGAATAAGTAAAAAACTAAAGGAAGAGTGAAAGAGAGAACAATAGAGATTGGCTATTAGTGGAAGAAAAGAGAGAATCAAGAGAAACAGGTAAGAGAAAAAATAAAATATATTTTTTTTAATTTAAAAATAAATTCCTTCCTTTGTCTTCCACTTACCACCTGGAGAGGTGGTGGCCTCTTTCCTGCACAAGGATATTGTACAGCACACCTTTCAGGTTTGTTGAGCAATGTTCTTGATCTTTAAACACCATACCCAGACATGCCTCAGTCCTCCTAAAAATCTAGGTTCCTTTAATTCCCTTATCCCTCCACTCTGCTCGTGGAGGGACCACTCTGGCTGATGCTTCCAGCCCCAGCAGAGGCTGTGCCACTGGGGATTTCTTCCTTATTTTATTATATCCAACCTCATGAGTCCCCCATCTGCTTTAAATGTCCAGTTTTAAATTCCAGTAAAGTCTCCCCACTTTTGTTGCTTCACTCACTCTGCTGAGAAAGTGCCTGTCTGCTTTCTTGGTATCATGCCACGGAGCAGCCAGGAAAGCGACCTCCTATATTCCACCATCCTTAAAAACCTCAGATGTTCATATTTTAATATTTATTACAATGTAAATGTATGTTTTACCTATCTGTTTTAATAAGCCCTCCAAGCAATCTAACACACATTTGTGTACGAGAGTGACTTTCTGGGTTTAGCCATGATCATAGTAATTTGAGTTGGATTTTCCATGGTCCTTAGATCAACACAGTCACCTGAATATGCAGGTTCACATTTTCCTTTCCAATGACAGTTAGGCATTTTGAAACAGTCTGTTCTCAGGCTTTTAATTTCTTCTGTTTTAGAACTTTTAACTCTTAGTGAACTAGAAAGTTTTCCAGAAGTTTGTGATTGGGGATACACATTTATTTTCTCCAAATGAAATTCGCAATTATTTATTGAACATCTGTGACAGTTATGGAAAACACTACAGGTGACTTATCGATCTTCAAGTGAATATGTAAGACAACTCACTAGAGTACAGAAAAGAATCTTCGGCGGGGAGAATAGAATATGCATGTATTGTGTATAAAAGAAATTCATCTTTACCAATGTGTGACATACAGATTGACCCTGGCACTTGGGGATGGTTGCCATACAGTTGTTCAAGTACCTTGAAGGAACAGTATTGCTTTCATCTTAATATCATTATAAAATTTATATTTCAAAAAAAGAGAATATATTCTCATGAAGATAAGGCCAAGTCTATCTAATTCACTGTCAGACACTCTGTTCCTGGCATGATGTTAGATATTCAGAGGGGATTCAATAAATATATGGAGAAAAAAATAAATAAAATTTATATTTTATGTATTCTTATAATATATAAATATATTTTCATAGTACATGTATGAGGGATCCTAATCAAATGGTGTGGAGTGTACTATAGTCTGTGTCCCTCCAAAATTCACATGATGAAACCTAATTCCTGATGAGTGGTATTAAGAAGTGGGAAGTGGGCTGGGGATATAGTTCAACTGGTAGAGTGCCTGCCTCACATGCACAAAGCCCTGGGTTCAATCCCCAGTACCACCAAAAAAAAAAAAAAAAAAAGTGGGAACTGACTAGGTCTTGAGAGCCCTCATGATTGGGACCAGTGCCCTTATAAAGGAGGTCTGAGGGAACTTTTTAACCCCTTTGACATTCTACCACATAAGGACACACAGAAGGCACCAACTATGAGGAAGGGACCTTCGCCAGACACTGAATCCGATGGCACTATCATCTTGGACTTTCCAGTCTCCAGAACTGTGAGCAATAAAACTCCATTGTTAATAAATTACCCAGTGTAAAGTATTTTGTTATAGTAGCCATAAGACACAAAGACAGGTAGATAATCAAAAAAGTTTGGAGAAGTGAAGTTAGTTCACTGCACTAAGAGTTACAGAAAGGAATCTCTATTCTCAAGGAACTTGCACTGTAATTGGAAAACAAAAATCAAACCATGAAATTCAGGACACCATTTAAATAACAATTCAAGACAACAATAGATCCAAGTCACAAAGCAATTAACATGATTAATTGCCAAATTAGTGGTTAAAGAATATAAGCACAATTGCATTTAAGAGAGCAGAGAAACCACTTTATACTGGAGTAATCAAGAAAGGCTCAATGGAAAAAATGAAAAAAATGGCCTTTAAGAATGACCTGGATCTGGTCAAGAGAGTGGAAGGAAAACCATTCCCCACAACTGCCCTTCAGTAGCAAAACCTAGGAGTTAGACACTGCTAGAGTGGAAGCTCTAAAAAGAAATCGAGTGCATTAAACCTGGATCCCCAAGTGTCCCTCACAGCAACTGCTGGCACACAGGAGGCACCTGCTAATATTTCAGAAATAGCACTGGTGAGCAGGGTAGAGCTGGAGAGGACAAGCACACTCCCAGATCACATCAAAGTCAAGCACAAATGTCATGGATTGATAGTGACTCCAACCGCAGGAATGCTGATAATTCCCACATTAATAAAAGTTATAGCGTGCTGGGGTGGTGGCTCAGTGGTAGAGTGCTTTGCCTAGCATACGTGAGGCCCTGGGCTCAATCCTCAGCACCACATGAAAATAAAATAAAGGTATTGTGTCCACCTACAACTAAAAAAAAAAAAAAAAAAAAAAAAAAAATTTAAAGAAGTTATAGGGGCCAAAGTCAACTGACATACTATTTTTCTTCATTTGATAAATAATGTATTTTTTTCATTTTTATTAGTTGTTGATGAACCTTTATTTATTTATTTGTATATGGTGCTGAGAGTCAAACCCAGTGTCTCACACATGTTAGGCAAGCGCTCTACCACTGAGCCACAACCCCAGCCCCTACACAATGTAATTTTATAAAAATTGTTATACTAAACACTGTTAACTTAAAGTGAAAATATTCCTGTAATCTTCTTAAGCATCATTTCCATCCTTTGACCCCCAAACATGTTCTACATAGATGCACCCCTATACTCTGACTCTAGGAGCTTTATATTTTATATCATTTGCATACTATTTATCTACTTCTTTCATCTAAATTCCTGTCCATACAGGAAAAGAGTGGCAACTGTGTACCTTGGCATGCTCTGGTAGCCCAGATTCTCAAGGGAATAAGACAGCAGAGCTTCAATGTGTTTCCCTTGTTAATTTTCAAGCTATATACTTTATTTACCTTGGTACACACTGCCTCACACTTACTAGGCACTCGGTATGTGCTTTTCTTATAAAAAATAAATTTGAGTGAATACATATAGTACAATACAGATGACACACAAAAAAAACTATTGTAAACATTCTCTCTTTACTCAGTAATGGCAAATACAAAGTAACGATGCTCCCTCTTGAGTGCTACTGACCCAACTAAATGAAAATCTGGGGAACACTGAGAGAAGTCTTCATTCTTAAAATCATCTATCATATTTGTTTAAAAAATTAGATTATCCAATATCTATTGTCTCACTTATGAGACAAAATTCTAAAAAAAAAAAAAAAGGCCAATTCTGGCCTATATATGTTAATAATCCATAATTAAAACAGTACAGAGATTGAGTGTAAGAATTTTAAAACTTTTTTATCAATATAGTGTAGTAATGTTAAGTCTAATGAACTCGACTACAAAAAAAATCAAGCCTGACCAGGTACAGGGGTGCACACCAGGAATCCCAGCAGCTCCAGAAGCTGAGGCAGGAGATCATAAGTTTAAAGCCAGCCCCAGCAATTTATCAAGGCCCTAAGCAACTTAGCCAGATCCTGCCTCAAAATAAAAAAATTAAAAAAGGGGTAGGGATGTAGGTCAGAGGTTAAGCACCTCTGGGTTCAATCCGTGGTATCAAAAAAAAAAAAAAGGTCATGGTGTTTCCTGTATTTTTCGAGTAATTCATCTTTTCATCTTTATGATATTTTACAAAGTATCAGTTCATGACCAATTGGAAATTTTTTTAAACTCTGGTCTTTCATCAAAGACAATTTGAGAAATACTTCACTAATAATTCTTTAGATGCTGAAGGTCCCTGGATATGATGATAAACTGCTTTACTTTGATGTCCCCCAATCTCCCTATTCATCTTAGTTTTCCCACAAGAGTAATAAATGGTATTAACTTATTTCTTTCCAAGTGCTCTTTTGATATCCCAACTAAGTTGATAGCAATATCAATTAAGTTCACTGCCTAAAATTTATCATCAGATTATCTGACTACTCAGAAGCTATCATGCTAACTCATTTTCATCCAGATACAGTTCAACATATTCTTAGACTCATTCTTCCTAAGATAACATTAACAAATTTGATGACCCGGATCGGAGGGGTCGCCCAACCTTGTAATATATAATACTTGCATAATCCTTGAAAGTAATTCATAAATTTTTAGAATTTATGCATTCTAAAGGTAATATAAATTCTAAAGGTAGTATAGCTCAGTTTTAAACCCCAGGCCTCCACATTTGAAGTGATCATAGCCAGTTACATTCTGAATTCAGGTTAAAAAACTTGTTACCTCTAATTCTACAAATCTACCTATACTGCCAATCTTCTGTTTGAACTATATATTGGTTCTTGGAATTCTCTGATGTCTTACAAATTCCTTTAATTTCTTATATAAATGTTTGTGAAGGTATACATAATAAATATAATTATAAAAACCTGGCATTGAAAATGCCAACAAATATTTTATTACACACAATATGATGAATACTATTCTAAGGAAAAATTAAATACACACTGCCATGCTGTAAGAAATTATTCCATAATGCCAATAATTGCATACTTTTAATTAAGATTTGCAACATCATCCAAGCTTCCAACCCTTCAATAACTTGTATAATGGTGGGGGAAAAAACAAAAAGAATGAAAGAGACTGAGACTATAGGTCAAAAAGTAAATCAATGACATACATAACTACGCATATTCCAGTTATGCCCCAGTTCCAATAATTACATTGCATTCCTTCCCCCATATTCTTTAATTTTTAGACATCAACAAATTCTTTAATTAAAGTTATCTATTGTTCTGAGATCTAGCCCAGGTGTGGTAAATTATTGCCTAGAATATACTTCTATTTTAGACAGCTCCTTCCTCTCAATCATTTCTAACACTGAGCTAGTTTCGATCTTTTAGTCTTCATCTCTAACAAATTTCTATCTGAATTCTAAACAGTAACTGGATTTTCTTTAAGTGGTCATACCCAAAGATGTTTCATAAATGGAGATGGCAAGAAACCCCCTCGACAGTGTACTAAATTCTTAAGTGATTCCTATCTCTTTCTGGCCAATATTTTCTTGAAGGGGAAAAAAATTTTAAAGAAAATATTTATATATATATATGTATATATATATAAATATTATATATATGTATATATATAAATATTATATATATGTATATATTTAAATATATATATGTATATATATATGTATATATATAAAACATTTAGGAAGAAAGGAAGATCTGGGATCCAGTCCAGGCCTCATCACTTATCAGCTAAGTAACCCTGAATGAGTTTAGTAACCTCTCAAATTCTTAAGACCTTGTGTATTCAAAAAACGTTTAAGGGGGGGATTAAACTTCCTCACAGATTTACTGGGGGCAAAGATAGCAAAAGAAAAAGAGCTTTAACAAGAAATAAAAGCAGGAATCAATAATTGGGATAGATTCAAACTAAAAATCTTTTTCTCAGCAAAGGAAACAATCAGCAATGTAAAGAGAGAGCCTGCAGAGTGGAAGAAAATCTTTGCCACACACACTTCAGATAGAGCACTCATTTCCAGAATCTATAAAGAACTAAAAAAACTTTACCCCAAGAAAACAAATAACCCAATCAATAAATGGGCTAAGGAAATGGGCAGACACTTTACAGAAGACCTACAAGCAATCAACGGATATATGAAAAAATGTTCAACATCCCTAGTAATAAGAGAAATGCAAATCAAAACCACAGTGAGATTCCATCTCACCCCAATTAGGATGTCTATTATCAAGAATACAAGCAATAATAGATGACGGCGAGGATGTGGGGAAAAAGGTACACTCATACACTGCTGGTAGGATTGCAAATTAGTGCAGCCACTCTGGAAAGTGGTGTGGAGATTCCTTAGAAAACTTGGAATGGATCCACCATTTGACCCAGCTATCCCACTCCTTGGCCTATACCCAAAGGACTTCAAATCAGCATACTACAGTGATGCAGCCACATCAATGTTCATAGCTGCTCAATTCACAATAGCTAAATTGTGGAACTAACCTGGATGCCTTTCAATAGATGAATGAATAAAGAAACTGTGGTATATATACACAATGGAATATTACTCAGCCATAAAGAATAATAAAATTCTGGCATTTGCAGGTAAATGGATGAAGTTGGAGATGGTCATGCTGAATGAGATAAGTCAATCCCAAAAACCCAAAGGCAGAATGATTTCTCTGATAAGTGGATGATGATACATAATGTGGGGTGGGAGGGAGGCAAGAATGAAGGAAGGATGTATTGCATACAGAAAAAAGGGGGGTGGGATCAGGGAGGGGGTAAGAATAATAACAGAATGAGACAAACATCATTACGCTATGTACATGTATGATTACACAAATGGTGTGACTCTACTTGTGTACAACCAGAGAAACAACAGCTACACCCCATTTGTGTACAATGAATCAAAATAAAAAAAAAAAAGAGCTTTAAACAATTTGCAAGTGCTAAATTGGATTACTGCTCATTTCTTTCTGTTAAGTCTATTTAGAGCTCTGAATCCACTGTTGGCCTTGGTCAGAATCTACTACCCAATTCACAGTGCAATAATCTTTCCAAGGATGTTATTCAAAGTCTTATCATTTCCACAAAATAGGTTATATACTTACACAGAAATAAGCCTACACTGATGATAAACCTACACTGGGAAGGGCACAAAGTGCCAAAGATGCTTTCTTTTAATTTTTTTTTTTTTGGTGCTGGGGATTGAACCCAGGGGCACTCCACCACTGAGCCACATCTCCAGCCCCATTTTGTATTTTATTTAGAGACAGGGTCTCACTGAGTTGCTTAGGGCCTCGCTAAGTTGCTGAGGCTGGCTTTGAACCCTCGATCCTCCTGCCTCAGCCTCCCAAGTGCTGGGATTACAGGCGTGCGCCACCGCGCCCAGTCTCTTTTAAATTTCATTTCTCCTCCAGTCCATTTTTTCTGTCTTCTATCCCAAAATCTATTTTTTTCTCAGAATACCAACACAAATTTCAACTTCTACTCTCACTTAGCCTACAGCAGACACTGGTTTTAGGTCATTTTCACTTTTTTCACACAAATCATAATAAAAATTCTTTATTGTAAAAGAAGTACAAAATTCTAATAATATAGAAATGAAAGTACCAATTACCTCTTCAACATTCACATTCCTTTCTTCTCCAGAGTTAAGCACTGCATAGATTTCTAAAGATTTTTCCAAATCTTTCTCAGTACATTTAGATTTATACATGAACATATATACATATACAAAAGAATATTTACACCAATCACTGAACTAAAATTCCTCTATAAGACAGTAAAAACAGTATCCTTCTTTATCCTTGGGGACTACATTCCAAGACCCCAGTGGATACCTGTACCATGGATACTACTGAACCCTACATATACTGTGTTTTCTCCTACACATACATACCTATGATGAAGTTTAATTTATAAATTAGGCACAGTGAGAGATAAACTTCAATAATTCAGAATAAAATAGAACAACTATAACAATATACTGCAAGGAAAGTTATGTGAATGTGGTCACTCTCAAAAAAGTCAAGACAAATATTAACATTTTGGGGCTATGATTAACTGTAGATAATTGAAACCACAAAGAGCAAGACTGCAGATAAACGGGAGACTACTGCTATGTAAGCAGGAATGTCTTTCAGAGCACTTATACGACAAGAAGAACATTATTCATTGCAATAACTAGTATATTATTGTACTTACTGCTGAATGCAGAGGTGCTTAAGCTAGCCAATGCCTTAGCATGCTCTATGTACTACTACCATAATCCTAACAATATACTTTATGAGTCACTGATTCTCTCCAGAAGAAGCAGGTATATCAATAAAGGGGTTTCCTCTCCCTTTAAGCACAGCTTTTTCTAGCCTTTTAAAGAGAAGAAAACATAGAAAGTGCTAAGAGAGGGGCAGGGCTGAAAAGTTGTTCTCTGAGGCCAAATTTACCAAATGAAAAATAAATATTAAGTACCTTGGACTCTGTCAAAGTGAAAAGTTCATGCCTTTACACTGTCTACAGAGTAAAAGGGTAACTCACTGAATGAGAGAAGATAACTTGCAAATCATGCATCTATCTGACAAAGAATTGATATATAAAATCTATTTTTTTTAAATCTAAAACTCGGTAACAAAAAAAAATTAAGCACAAGAAAAGATACTCAATATCACTAGCCATTAGATAAATGCAAACCAAAATCCACTTTACATTCATTAGATGGCTATTATCAAAAACAAAAGTAGCTGGGCACAGTGGTGCATGACTATAATCCCAGCAACTCGGGAGGCTGAGGCAGGAGGATCACAAGTTCAACAGCTTAGCGACGCCCTAAGCAATTTAGCAAGACCCTGTCTCAAAATAACAAAAAAGGCTGGGGTGTGGCTCAGTGGTTAAGTGCCCCTGGGTTCAAACCCTGGCACCAAAAAAAAAAAAAAAAAAAAAAAACCCACATACACACACACACACACACACACACACACACACATGTATAATTGAAAAAACAACAAAAATAGAAAGTAACAAGTGTGTTGGTGAGGATATAGAGAAATTAGAGCCCTATTATTAGTGAGAATACAAAATGGTGTCGTTTTTGGAAAAAACAGCATGGCAATTCCTCCAAAACCAAACACAGAATTACCATATGACCCAGCAATTCCACTTCTGATTATACACCTGAAAAAACTAAAAAGAGGTTTGAACAGACATTTGCACACCCTTACTACAAATGTCTGTACTTACCAAAAGCAGCATTATTTACAATAGTAAATGGTAGATGCAACAGCTGCACACCATAAGATGAACTGACAAACAAAATGTGCTACTATTTATACACGCTCACACACACACACAAGACACATGAATATTACCCTATCTTAAAAATGAAGAACATTCTGACACATGGCATAATATGGATGAACCCTAAAGATAATATGCTAAGGGAAATTAGTCACAGAAGGACAGAAATTGCATGATTCCACTTATATATAGGTACCCAGAGTAGTATAATTCATAGAGACAGAAAACAGAATGGCAGTTGCCTGTGGTTGGGTGAAGGGAGGAATAGGAAGTTATTATTTAATAAGTACAGTATGGTTTGCAAAATGAAAAAAGTCTCAGACATGTACATCCTCACATGCTTCATTTGTGAATGTATTTAATGCCACAAAACTACATTTAAAAATGGCTAAAATGGTAAACTTGGTCTTATATATATTTTACCTTGTTTTAAAAAGTGTGTGCTAAGTTCAAAACTGAACTGGTATGTTAATAATTTACTTAGTCACAAACAGTTTTATGTAATGCTTTTTAAATGAAAAAAAAAAGACTTAGAAGTCCATAGACAGAAAAAAATTATTCTGAGGGCATTATACCTACTTAAAAGTGGAACCTCAAAATGTCCTCCAAAACTTCCACTCTATTCAAGATTTGTTATCCATAAATTGGCAAGAGCAAAGGTTAAGATGAAAACCTTTTCAGAAAACAAAAAGGATATGTTTTTCAAAAAGTCAAGAGCAGCAAGGTCAGTAGGATAACAACTTTCATAACATGCCATGAGAAAGATAACCAAATCACTCAGGAAATGCAGCCCTGAGAAGGAAGGCTATAAAATTATTTCCCAAGCAGCACGGCACCAAAAAGTAATAGTATTCAAGCAACAGGGAAGCTAAAAAGTGGGCTATTCCACCTCTCCACATGGACATCAGGCTCCTTTGAACAGGTAAGTGATGGCAAAGGAATAATCAATTTGGAGCACTACAACGATTTTACGTGCCTATGAACATGTACCAAAAGATCCTCGCCTATTTTTTAAATTCAAGGAAGCTCGCAAATTTTTCATGCTAATGAAACAAACTAGTCACAAAATACAACCTTAAAACTATATAAAACAAAAAATAACAATGGGAGTGATTTTTATTTTGTTCCCTTGAACAAGATGAAGTAGAGCTAGACCTAGACTTTAAGAATTTTCTGCCCCCTTTTCTTTATATGTTAGACTGACTACTTCCCTTCAATTCTTCCCCAACCCCAACCTCTATACCAAATGAAGTTCCCCTGAAATGAAGTCACTGTAGGCCATGAAACACCAAAGACACAATCACCTAAAATCCCAGACACAGACTGATCCTAGTACTTACTACCCCAAATTCTGGAATCCTAGGCAAAAGTTCCTAAGGTCAGTGATTCCAGGTTTCACTGGGTCAAAGTCAACATCATCATGTAGAATCCAAAGTACAGAATGTAAAATTAAAAACTTCAGAAGACCACATTTAAGAGCATCTTGAAATGCCAATGTCTCCATAAATAACTTATTTAAAATTATTTTATACTATTATAATCAGAAGAAGGCTAGACAGGTAACTACCCAAGGTAAATATCTAAGGTAAGAAGGATATGGGCCGGGACATAAGGAGTAGGTGGAGCCTGTTTCTTCTGGTTGAAAACATCTGAGGAACAGTTTCTGAAGGATAAACTGCACTCAGTAAGATCACTCAAAATATAAACACCACACGCTGCTCACTGAGTTTGAGGTGTTTACAGTACCAAGATAACCCCCTGAGCTCTAGCCAAAAGTCTGCCTTGTAACATCTATGACTCCTCCAAAGCCCCCACCAGCAGAGCTCAAGAGCCCACCAATTATGCCCCTCATCTTAGACTGAACTCCCTATGCTGGTCTGCACACCGTCTCAAAGAGGCCCTGCTTGACAGGATGGCTGTGGGACTGAGCGCAGCTGACATGCACGGCCATTCTTTCTCACAGACTAGACTATGACATCTGGAACATGGCGATAATGCTATTCCAAGAGGGTGGAAATGGAACTGCAAGGCCTCTTAAGGCCTAGGTTACGAAGTCACACATCACACCACATCATATATTAGTAAAATCTAGTCACAAAGCCAGTCCAGACTCAAGAAGTGAGGTAATAAACTGTACATCTTGATGAAAGGAATGGCAAAGTAACATCCAAAGGCATGATTTACCAGGGCCATTCTTATAACAATCCAGCATGGCTACTGCTTATATAGAAAGAGGTGATGGGAAGACCTCCATATATGAAGAATACCTTTAGAAGGAAAGTAATGGCTTCCAGAGAGGAAAATTAGAGAAAAGAAGTAGAAGGGAGACCTTGTCCACTCATCGCCCTTTTATGTCTTTCTTTTTACATGCAATTCATTTTTTATTGCTTCAAAATGAAAAATATTTAAGAGCTTTTACATTTTAAATAAATTAATTGAAAGACATTTTAAAGCTGGGGAGAGCTGGGCACAGTGGTGCACTCCTGTAATCCCAGCAGCTTGGGAGGCTGAGGCAGGAGGATTGCAAGTTCAAACCCGGACTCAGCAAAAGCAAGGCGCTAAGCAACTCAGTGAGACCCTGTCTCCAAATAAAACAAAAAAATAGGACAGGGGATGTGGCTCAGTGGTTGAGGGTGTCCCTGAGTTCTCCAGTAACCGCCCCCCACAAAAAAAAGCTAGGGAGAAACATCTGCAATATACTGTGAAAAGGTTAAATTTCCTTACATATATATATAAAGAGACTTAGAAATGAATAAGACAAGTACCCCACCAGAAAAAAAATGGACAAATGGCATGAATTGATACACACATACACACACCAACAGGATAAACAAAAGAGCAATTAGATACCAATTTCATCTACTGTATTGGAAAGTAATCTTACAGGATCTATAATACTAATATTATTAAGAATGTAGAGGAATTGGCACTCTCATGTACTAGGAGTACAAATTGATAATGCACATCTGGAAAGAAATGTAATTATATGTATGTATATATATCCTTATATGTAAGTATATATAAATACTAATATTTTAAATATATCATCTTAAAATTTGCATACTTTTAGGCACAATAATTGGAATTTTGCTGATACATAGAATACACGCACCTATTTATTTTATAGCCCAGAGAAAGCCTTCCAATGAATCTGGCAATCAAACAAAAAAAAGGCCTGGATGCTGCCTGACTGTACTACAGAAAAGATCAGTAGTTACCATCCCAACCCGTGCTCAAAGGGCTTCTAATTCACATTTTAGAGCCTCATTCTTTAATAAACACGTACAAGTAAGAATCAGCAGTCTGAGGAAAGCCATCAACAGGACAGAGCAGAATAGAGACAACACAAGGTTCAGAAGAATTTTTAACTATAATTAATATCCTTGCAGAAATAAGAAAAGATCTTGCATCCATGAAACTATTAAAGTATGTGTGTTGGGGTCTTTCATTTGAAGGGGAAATAACTATTATCTTCTGCAGGTGACTTCTGCACTTGTTCCAATTATCAATCAAGTTTAAAAGAAGAATAAGGACATTTTCAAACTTTCAAGAACCCCCAAATGTATCTTTTCCTCTCCCTTTCTTGGGATATTACAGGAGTACATTTTTCAAAACAGCAAGAAGATTAAACAAGAAAATAAGACATAAGATTCAATACAAACCAGGTGTGGTGGCGCATGCCTGTAATCCCAGCAGCTCAGGAGGCTGAGGCAGGAGGATCACGAGTTCAAAGCCAGCCTCAGCAAGGGCAAGGCACCAAGCAACTCACTGAGACCCTGTTTCTAAATAAAATACAAAATAGGGCTGGGGATGTGGCTCACTGGCCCAGTGCCCCTAAGTTTAATCCCCGGTTCCAAAAAAACAGATTAAAAAAAAAAAAAAAAAAGATTTGACACAAGAAGGAGACAAAGAAAAGACCTAAAATAACAACAGTAACAGATCCAGAGAATAATCAATTCAGATTAAAGCAGTTCCTATACCAGTCTTCCCCATGTCAGCAAATGGCGTGATCATCTACCCACTTTATCAAGCTAAGAAGCTCGAAGTCATTTTTGATTCTTTCTCAAAACCCCTATTCAATCTCCTCTTTATTTTACCTTCTATACAGCTTTATAACCTTTTTATTCATTTCTTTCGAGCCCCATTGTCACCTTCATTTTCTAAGATTTCAGCATCCCTCACCTCTTCTATTGTAATGGCCAGTTAACTAGAATACCATACCCAACAAAAAGCATTTTCCATATAACAACCAGCTACTTGATTTTAAAATATAAATAATATCATGTCACTCTATTACCTAAAAGTCTTCAATAACTTCCCATTCAGAAGAAAACACAAATTTCCAAATCTAGTCCCCTGGGCTAACATGACCTAGCTGGTCCTCTAGAATCTCATCTCATGTCCCTCTTAATTAACTTCCCATAAGCCAACCACAGTGGCCTTGCCAATCAATCCTTGAACATACAAAGCTTCTTGCTTTTGCACATGATTCTTATATCAAATCCCCTAACTCTTCACATTGAATTGTTCCATCTTTCATGACTCAACTCAAATGTCATCTCCTTACAGAGAACCTTTCTGACCATCAATTCTCAATAACCCCCCCACCAAGTCAGTTTCCTTCATTTACTTTTCTCACTGAATTAAAAAGTGTGTTTTTGGTTAACTGAGTTATGATAGGTTACCTGGTGGAAAAGAACACATCTATTTAAGTGAAGTTATTGAAAAAGCATTTAGAGTTTATGGCCATACCACCCTGAACACCCCCGATCTCGTCCGATCTCGGAAAAAGCATTCAGAATATATGGTAAAGCAAGATAAATTTTAAAAATTCAAACAAAATGAATGAAGAGAATTTGTCCTACTAGCTACCATACATTCTGTTAAGCTGTAACAGTTAAGACATGCAGAGCCTGGCATGGCAGCGAATGCTTGTAATCCCAGCAGCTTGGGAGGCTGTGGCAGGAGGATCACAAGTTCAAAGCCAGCCTCAGCAACAGAGGGAGACACTGTCTCAAAATTAAAAAAATTTAAAAGGCTGACAATGTGGCTAAACACATTGATTAAACACCTCTCTATTCAATCCCCAGTACCCCACCAAAAAAAATAAAAAATAAAATAAAAGACACTATGGAAATAACACAAGGACTCTGAGGCTGAGAGACCATAACAGAAAGCCTAGAAATGCATCCACATATGACATATACTCAATATGACAGAGTAGCATTGCAGATCCATGGGCAAAGAATGGTTTCTAACAAATGATACTGGATCAACCAATTATCCAGATAGGAAAAAATCCTATATCCTTATCTTACCCCATATTTTATAGAATAAACAAATTTCTATTTAAAAATGAAAACTAAAATTCTTAGAGGAAGATATAAGACTTTTAGATAAGCCAGGATTTTTTAAGATTCTTCTCTCTCTGCCCCTCCCCCTCACATACACACTGCAAACCTAAAAAGGAAAATAATGATGATTTGGCTTTATTAAAATTAAAATTCCTGGATATGAATAACACCAAAATTATAGACTGTGCGCTGATATTTGTAGTACGTGTAACTGCCAAAACTCATAGAGTACTTTAAAATCTAAACAAATATACAAATAATCCACTTAAAAGATGAACAAAAGGGGCAGGGGTTGTGGCTCAGTGGTGGAGCACTGGCCTGGCATGCCTGAGGCACTGGGTTCAATTCCCAGCAGCGCATATAAAAATAAAGGTCCATCAACAACTAAAAAAATTTTTTTAAAAAGATGAACAAAAGATATCCCCAAAAGAAGAGATCTAAATTGCAATAAGCAAAAAAATAAATAAGTAAATAAATTGCAATAAGCATAAGAAAAGATTCTTTGTCATATTAACAATCAGAGAAATATGAATTAAAACCACTAAAGTTGACCAAATTATACTAGTGCATGTATGAATGTGTCATAACGCATTCCAATTGTATATATAATGCATCAATTTAAAAATAAATAAATAGAAGGAAGACCAGCAGAGCACAGAGAAAGGGGATCATGCATGGGAGGGAAAACAGGGAAGGGTGTAGTTTGGGGAATTGAAATGGAGAAAAACTATGTTCTAAGCTTTTATGAATATGTCAAAATGAACCCCATTAT
Organism: Glaucomys volans; assembly: GCA_020662805.1. Classification (NCBI taxonomy): domain Eukaryota; kingdom Metazoa; phylum Chordata; class Mammalia; order Rodentia; family Sciuridae; genus Glaucomys; species Glaucomys volans. The sequence goes on from JAJEJO010000117.1 coordinate 605,910, forward strand.
TAAGCATAACTATAATGCACTAAAAAATTTTTAAAAATTAAAAACCATAAAGGGGGATGCCATTTCACTTTCATGGGGTTAGCAAAAATTTAAGTCTGACAATACCAAGTATTGGTGAGGCTACAGAAGAATGGGAACTCTCATTTGTGGTGGAAGGAAGTTGACACAATCAGGTCATGCCTAATTTTTAAACTGATGCATTTGACCTTAGGCCAATAATTCTATTCCTAAGAATATACCTTTAAGGAGTAATTTTCAAACTTCTTTGATCACACATGTATTTGTCATTGTCACCCAATATACACACACTTACTTATTTAAATAAAATGAAAAGTCACAAAACAGTGCTTATTCTTACTATGTGTGACACATTCTGAGAGTTTCCATTCTGTTCTTACTCATTTCTTAAATGTGAGGGTGACTCACTCAATTGATTTTACAACCACTAATGGGTAAACAAACCCAATTCTAGAAACTTTGCCCCAGAAAAATATTCTCATATATATTTTCTTATGCTTATGTGAGAGAATTTTCATTATGGCACTCTGTTAAAAAATTTTAAAACAATAGATTAAAAATAGGAGAAATATTCATACAATGAAATGTGACATAGTACAAACAAAAGAACTAGAACTGTTAAGTACTAACATGGATAAGTATCTAACTTAAGAGAAAGCCAAACAAGCAAGTTGCAGATGAACATGTATTTTATGATATCATCTGTACAAACTTTTTAAACATACAAAATAATATCATACATTGCTTAGAGATACATTTGTGTGTAATAAATATATAAAGTATGAAGACATGCACAGGGAGAAAGGGAAATGAGATGAAAAAAGAGTAAAGAAAAAATGTGATATGGAAAAGCGAAGTGACCATGTATATAATAAAGTATTAAAAACTGCCCATCTTCAAAATTGAACTATTGCCACCCAGGACAGCAGTTTCTTCCAGACACAAGACTAACAAAAAAGTTCAGCCTGCCAGTTACAGAGACTAATGCAGCCAGACGGAGATCTGTCTTCAAAGCTTACAGCACTCATCTTTTTAAATTGTTCTATTTAGTAATCAAGTACTTACACTGAGCATCTATTTTTAACCAAGTAATGAAATTCAGAACATGGACAAAAAAATGCAACAGGTAGTTGTGGGCGGATGAGATGTCACAGCAGATGCCCCAAACACAGCCGTGTGCCAGTAAGGTTGAGTCACTGCAATATGCTGAAAAAAGATATGAAGGCTCAGCTGCCACAGGTTGCAATGAGCCCTTTCTGCTTTCTTCCCTGCTATAGTTGCCAGGCATCATTCCAGAATGCTGAACAGACACTTAGACATCTTCAAGATTACAAAAATTACTGAAATGACAAAATATGGCATCCTACAAATAGCACATGCTTGTGATCAATTTAACACAGAGCAGAAAATTAATGAACGCTCAGTAAACTCATGGAATAATTCCCTAAAAATAATAATCTGGACCTTTCAGATCTCAGGATATATTTTACTTAAGAGTAAACCCAATACTGTAACATACTTTAATTTCAAAAACATCAACTTATTTGTCAGGGAATACTATTTTTAAGAATTACGTCTAACAGAATTTAAGTGATGTATTAACAAGCCAATAAACAGCCTTCCAAGATACACAAACCAACACACAACCTCTCTAGGAAAACCCTAACCCATCCATTCCCTCATTCAACCTCCTCTTACCTACATACTACATATTAAAGGTACCATGGCAGACCTTAACAGGGTACAAAAATAAACAAGAATTCTGTCCCTAAAATACTGATGCCCTATCAACAGGGTTTAGAATGATACATAAACTTAAATAAGGTAGAAAGATTTAAATGCCATTAAAAGAAATAAGAATGAATTACTATTTTTAAAAATTGTTGCTTTGATTGCTATTCCCCCTATGAATCAGATCTATTATACCAGCACTTAGACATCTCTTCAAGGGTAAGCAGCTAACAAGAGCAACAAAACTGAGGATCACGAGTTCAAAACCAGACTCAGCAACTTAGCAAGGCCCTAAGCAACTCAGCAAGACCCTGTTTCTAAATAAAATACAAAAAGGACTGGGGATGTGGCTCCGTGGTTGGGTGCCCTGGTTTAATCCCCAATACCAAAAAATAAAAAATAAATAAAAGCCAGGCGCGGTGGCACACGCCTGTAATCCAAGCGACTTGGGAGGCTGAGTCAGGAGGATCTCAAGTTCAAAGCCAGCCTCAGCAACTTAGCGAGGCCTTAAGCAACTCAGTGAGACCCTGTCTCTAAATAAAATACAAAATAGGGCTAGGGATAGTGCTCAGTGGCAGAGTACCCACCTAGCATGCATGATGCCCTGGGTTCTACTCCCTGAACAAAACAAGAAGAAAGGGAAATGTCAAAAGGGATATATCAAGAAGAAGCTATTTTTTCCACCGACTCTGCTACTGTTTTGTATGGAAACCTGAGGAATTCACACTTTGACTGACAGAAGGATGGAAGAAAAAATTGTTAATAAGCTTCTAAAGAACTTTTGTGAATCTTTCAGACAAGTACTATATAAAAGCCATCAATAGCCCACGCATCTACAGCCAACTGATTCCCAACAAATGTGCCAAAACATACGTTGGAGAAAGGACAGCCTCTTCAACAAATGGTTCTGGGAAAGCTGGGTATCCACACGCACAAAACTGAAACTTGATTCCTATCTCAGCCTGAATAAAAATCAACTCAAAATGGATCAAGACTCTTAAGGTAAGACCTGAAACTCAGAAACTCCTAGAGGAAAAAAAAGAGGAACCACTTCAACATAGGGGTACAGGCACTGATTTTCTGGATGGCACTCCAAACGCACAGGAAACAAAAGCAAAAATCGACAAATGAGATTATGCTAAACCAAAAGACTTTTGCACAGCAAAGGACACAGTCAATGGAGTGAAGAAACAACCTACACAATGTGAGAAAATACTTGCCCCCCATTCATCTGAGAGAGGGTAATATCCAAAATACTTTTATAAGGAAATCAAAAAACTTAACAACTAAAACTTAAGTGACCCAATTAAAAAATGGACAAATGATCTGAATAGAAACTTACTGAAAGTGCATGTGGCCAATAAATATATGAAAAAATACTCAACATCATTAGCCATCGGGAAATGCAAATCAAAAGTACAATGAAATACCATCTCACCCAGTTAGAATGGCAATTGTCAAAAAAACAAAGAATTTCAAATGCTCAAAAGGATGTAAAGAAAAAGGAACTCATACGTCTTTGGTGGGAATGTAAATTAGTATAACCACTATGGAAAAGAGTATGGAGATTCTCAAAAAACTAAAAGTAGAACTACCATATGATCCATCCATCTAAAGGAAATACTCCTGGTTATATATCCAAAGGAAATGAAGTCAGCATACAAAAGAGATACCTGAGCCAGAAGCAGTGGTACACATCTCTCAGTGGGAGGCTGAGGCAGGAGGATTACAAATTGAAGTCCAGCCTGGACAATTAGCAAAACCTTGTCACAAAATAAAATAAATAAACGAAAAGGACTGGGGACTTAGCATCATAGTAGAACACCACTAGGTTCAATTTCCAGTACCACAAAAAGAGAGAGAAAGTGAGAGCACAATACCTACCTACCCCTATTTATTGTGCCACTATTCACAGTTCACAATTGGTAAAATATGGACCCAGTCTAGGTGTCCATGAAGAGATGGATGAAAAGAAAATACAATATATATATAGATACATATATATATATAGATATATATATATATTTACATACACACACACACACACACACACAAACTGGAAAACATCATGTGAAAACTCTCATATGTGAAAACTGGAAAAAAAAAAAAAAAAAGGTTAACCTGAAAGCAGAATAATGATTACCAGGGACTGGGAAGCATGGGAGGGTGCAGGAGTAGAAGGTGGATATAGGCACGACCGATGTACGCTGTATGCAGGTATGGAAATATCACAATGGATCTCATCAATCTGCACAATTAATATATTAATAAAAATAGATATTTCCACAATTCACAACAGCCAAGTTGTGGAACCAACCCAGGTGCCTTTCAATAGACAAATGGATGAGGAAAATGTGGCAGGTACACTGTAGAGATTTACTCAGCCATAAACAAGAACTAAATTATGTCATTTGCTGGTACATGGATGGAAAAGGAGGACATTACACGAAATGAAACAGGTCAGACTCAAAAAGTCAAGGATCAAATATTTTCCCTCATATGTGGAAGCTAGAGAGGGGGGAAAAAGGGAATGAAAAAGCAATCCCATGAAAATATAAGGGAGACCAATACAGTAGAAGGAGGGGTTTGAGAGGAAGGGAGTAGGGAAAGGCATGGGAAGTACTAGGGAATGAAACCTACCAAATATGCTATATCCTCGTAAAAATATACCACAATGATTCTTTCTATGTATGTGTGTATAGTTATAATGTGCTAATTTTAATAATGATGATGATGATGATGATGATGATAATAATAATAATAGAAGAGAAATCAGTAGAGCAGACCAAATGGATCAGGAGGACGAGGGAAGGAAAAACAAAGGTACTGGAGAAAAAGATAGACCAAATTATGTTATGTGTGAGTATGGCATAATGATTCCCACTATTATGTATAATTATAATGCACCAATAAAAAAAATAGATGTTTTAAAAAGACATCAATAATACTCTGGATTAACAAGGCTTTTCACATCATTTTCTGCAGAGCTACTTTGCTAAAATAAGTAGAGATATTTTTATTTTTTTTTTAACACTAAAAAAAGCAAATTCCATAAATACTATAGTTTGAATGCTGAATGTTTCCCAAAGGTCCCTGTATTAAAGGTTTGGTCCCTAGGGTGGCTAGGGTGCTGTGGACCTTGAGGAAGAGGGGTCTTATGAAAACTGTTGGGTTCTTAGGTCATTGAGGGCATGTCCCCAAAGAGGATTAGGGGACCCCCCTCCAACCTCTTTCTTCTTTTGCTTCTGGGCCAGGAGGTAAGCAGTTTGCTCCAATACCTGTTTCCCCACAACTGCCATCCAGCACCCCACCAGAGACCTAAAGCAATGGGTCCACCTGGTCCTACACTGGAACCTCTAAAACTGACAGCCCACATAAGCCTCATCTCTTCATAAGCCAATGATTTCAGGTATTTTATTATTGTGACAGGAAGTTAACACAATAGTAAATATCATTAAATGGCATTTCAAATATTTTTCACACAGAGCTAGTCCAGACAGGACCAGGACTAGTGGATTCATTTCAGACTTTTCATCAGATCCACCATTTGCACCCAAAAGGGAATCTGCAGAAAAGAAGTAACATGTCTTCATCTTGATAAAATTAACTGGTCTCTCAGGACAGGCATAAAATGTAAGAAGTTCAAGTTTGTATCATCTGACACAAAGCAGTCACTAGCCCACAGCACATTAGTTCCCGCCAGGTCTTCGACACCTCTGAAAAGAATGCTGTGACAAACTAAAGAAGAAAAACTTATTTCTGTATCCTATCTGTAAACAGCCAGTAAACATCCCTGGTTCACAAGTTGCTTTTTTTAACATCATACCTTTACTGAAATATAATTCACATATGATAATATTCACTTTAAAGTACACAATTCAGTTGTTTTTAGTATATTCACAGAATTGTGCAGCCATCACCAACTATCTGATTTTAGAACATTTTGGTCACCCCAGAAAGAAACTCCATACCCACTAGCAGGTGCTTTTCATTCCCCCAGCCCCTGGCAACCAGTCTTGATGGACGGCCTATACTAGACATTCCATGTAAATGCAATCATATAACATTTTATGACAAGCTTCTTTCACATTTGTTTATCCATTCATTAGCTGATGCACGATTAGGCTGTTTTCATGGGAATTTCTGGCCTATAAAAACCTAATCTAATCTGATTGCTCATTTTATAGATAAAGAAAGTGAGATCCAATCAGAAAATGGGAACCACCTCTGGCTACACATAGTTAAGCTCTCAGTCCACACCTTAAATGCCATTGATTCTCCAAGCTTACTTGCTTTCTAGAAAAGAAGAAAATCCTTAATGTGTGTGATCTGAGCAGTAAAATGCAAGATAGGCTGGCTTCAGGAGAGGAGATAGGATGGAAAGGAAGAGAAAATAAGAGAATTGAGTATCATCTCATTGAGCCAAAGGAACTTAAGACCAAACCCCCAAAAACACAAGAAAAAGAGAAATGAGCACAAAGCGCAAACAAAAATTTCAAAAGGAAAATCAGAAAAAGAAAAAAACTTCAGAGTATGGCAAAACCTGAAGAGTTACTCTGAAATGCCCCACAGTTCATCTGCAAATCTTTATTCTCAGACCTAGAAGTAACAATAACTGATTTAAAGATCCCAGAAAGATGAAATCAAAGCCAAAGCAACATAAATGATAAGATATGAACACACAGCAAAGGAAGTATATCACTCTACTTTCTGAGGCCAAAAATTACAGTGCCGACCACCGGAAAATACCCTCCTGAGAGCTGATCCCAATGACTTCAGAGATAAAGTTCAACTAAAGGAAGTACTTGGTAATCTAGGAGGCTTGATCTGTATCTAGCTTGTCTATAATCATTTAGGAAATCCAGATTGAATGAATCCTACACATAACTTCCATTTACAGATCCCACATCCTTACCACTTAGAAGCTGAGAAGCCTGTGTGCCTGGTCTGTCGCTTGACTAAATGGCACAAAATTCTAAACAAGTAAAAGAATTTAGAAAGTCAATTTCCAATCATTGACTATTCTAAGGATGATAGTTTTTAAATACTCTAATGGGTATAGATAACTTTTAGATCTGAAGAAGCAAAAAAAAAAAAAATTAAAACCTTCTTCCTATCAACTCTTCCAGAGTTCTACTACATTATTTTTCCTCAACAAAGAAAAGAATATATGCTTAACACTAGCAAAAAGACTAACAAATAGTAAATGTCTAATAAGTATTTAATTAATGGAACTGAAAACAATGCCAAGTCTTTAAAAAAGCATCCTACTATTCCAAGTATCTAACTTCAGGCTTCCTTATCTTACTACTGAAGAATATAAGTCTGTATCTTTATATCATGTATTCAGCTTGGTCAAGATATAGTAAGATCTGTGTAGGAAAAAGGCAAAACAGTCTAACAAAGGCTGGATGTGGTGGCTGAGGGAGGAGGATCGCAGGTTCGAAGGCAGCCTCAGCAACTTAGCAAAGCTGTAAGCAACCTAGTGAGACCCTGTCTCAAAATAAAAAATAAAAAAGGACTGGGGATGTAGCTCAGTGGTTAAGCGCCATGGGTTTAATCTCTAGTACCAAATAAATATATAAATACATTTTAAAAGTCTAACAAGGAAAACAATAAGACAATCAAGAATACAACATTTCTGGGCTGGGGTGTAGCTCAGTGGTACAGCATTTGTCTAGCATGTGTGAGGCCCTGGATTCGATTCTCAGCACCACATATAAATAAATAAATATCCATGGACAACTAAAAAATATTTTTTTAAAAAAAGAAGACAACATTTCTAGTAAGAAAAAAAAAATGACAAGCATATGTCAAAAGGTCAGAAAAGCCACTTGATAGAGCTCCCAATGCAGAAGCTAGAACAACTGAGCAACAAAATACTTATGATTGAATAGTTGCTTCTTGACTTACAAGAGGGTTGCATCCCCATCAACCCCTAAACTGAAAATGTACTGCGTACACCAAACCCCAGGAACACCACAGCTAGCCATGTTTTATACTGCAGCACACCAGTGGGTTCCTCTCTTGATTACAAGGCCAATGAACTGAACCTTGGGCCACCTACTGCTAGTCTAAGAAAAAGTCAAAGTTCAAAATCCATCGTACAATTTCTATTGAATGAATATGGCTTTCGTCCCATCAAAAAGTAAAAATACCCTAAGTTAAATGATCATAAGTAGGGACTGTTGGCACTTGAATTATAACGTATCCAATGAAATAAATACCTAAAAAAATTCATACCAATATAATTTAAAAATTGGATAAATATATAATTGAGAGGGAAGGGAGAGTGAATGGTTCCTTATAGTAGAATTCAAATTAATAAATGTGGAAAGAATGAGGGAACTAGAAAATCTTTCTTAGATAAGCACCAAAGTAATAACAGCTGTAGGCAAGAAACATCACTGGATGCTGACATTAATGGACAAAAATATACAATGAGAAACAGGGTACCTGCAGAGTCTCAAGGCATTGCTCCACCAGGTACTCACTAACTACAAAGGGAAAATCTGATAACTTCACCGTAGAAAAAGACCTTGTTGACACAGTCTTAATCAAGTGATCAAAGTTAATATGCCAGTAAAAAGACACAAACACCATGTATTCCCTGTTCTGATGCTTAAGATGGTCCAACACATCTATATTCTTCTAGGAGAAAAAAAAATGTATTTCTCATGCTAATGAAAGGAAAACATTAAACATTAAGCTAACCACATGGAAGGACATTTTACAAAATATATAACCAGTGCTCTTTGAAAGTGTCAATGTCAGCCAGGCATGGTGGCACATGCCTATAATCCCAGAGGCTCGGGAGGCTGAAGCAGGAGGATTGCAAATTCAAAGCCAGCCTCAGCAACAGCAAGGCACTAAGCAACTTATGTTACAAAATAGACTAGGGATGTGGCTCAATGGTTGAGTGCCTCTGACTTTAATCCCCAGTACCCAAAAACAAAAAAAAGTGTCAATGTCATTAAAAACAAAGAAAGAGTAAGGAATTGCCACAGGTAGAAGAGGATAAAGACATTTGACAACCACATGCAATTTGTATTCTGAATTGGATCTTTAAACCAAAAAAAGACGTGAAAGGGGTAACCAGCAAAACTCAAATAAGAGCTGTAGAATAATTAATAATATTGAAACAATGCTAATTTCCTATAGTATTCTCTCTTCTATAAATCTAATTTTATTACAAATAAAATGTGTTTCCTTTATATACAACATTTCTAGGTATGAGATCTTGCTATTTTAACCCCATTGTCAGGAACGACTCATTTTGACTTGCTATTATAATTTTTGTATTGAGAGGTTATATAATTATGTCAGATGCCAAATTTCAAAGTCCAATTCTTATCATGTATGCTGAATTGCAGTAAACAAGGAAGCGAGCCAATGAATGAAAAACACACTTGCTAAAGTCCACATGGCACACTGTTCACAAAGAGATAAGCCAGAAAAAAGGCATGAACATTCTGGTCAAACAATGGACCACAACACAAATAAAATGACACGAAACATAAAAAGTCAAGAACTAAACAAAACCAATTCATCAGGCGAGGGATGTGGCTTAGTGGCATAGTGCTGATCTAGCATGCAGGAGGTCCTGGGTTCAATCCCCAGGACCACAAAATAAAATTAAATTTAAAAAAAAACAAACTGAATCAGCACATGATAAGTTTATGACTTGCAGAATTTCTGTGGTGTTCAATTTTTATGACCTGGTAAGAAACATTTACTATTAGGTAAAGATTGAATGGTTCTGGTACATACCCAGATTTCAAGTCTGTTATCCTCAAACAATTTGTAGCATCCAGTCCCACTTTTCCATTCCGGACTACACTAGATATGAATGGGGAGAGCATTGGAGAAATTCGGTTCAAGGCCACTTCTGGGGACATTTTAACTTGACTTGGAAGTTACCACTGAAAGCAAAAGAAAAGAATGATGATCAGAGTCAATAAAAAATTAGATGCAACAAAGCTTCAAAAAAACTGGCACAGCCCTCAGAATTTTCCTTGCATGAATAAATACTATGCTTCCTCCTCTAAGCAGCCTCTTGAAATGACCCTCTGAAAGGAATCACTTCCCTGCTGCTCAGCCACTTAGGATGCAGACTGCGCCACTGCTTTTTAGAAATGGAACCCTTGAAGTACTGTTTTCTCCCCTTTTCTGAAGATGATTCCTGCTATAATCAATGAATGTAAAGCTGTTCCAGTCTAGCCAGGCAGAGTGGTGTGTACCTGTAATCCCAGCTACTCAGGAATTTGAGGCCACCCTGGGCAACACGGAGAGATCCTATCTCAAAACAACAACAAGCTGTCCCCCTCTATCTTTTTACTGCCTCTCCCACTTCAGTTGAGACCAAGAAGCATTCACTAACAATTATCTCCCAACATAAAAAAATGCCCCACTCAGTTAGGAAGCCCTCCTTTGGTATCCCCACAAGGGGTAAACATTTGATTGATAATATTTTAAACTCTAAAACAAGCACAACCAACTTGCAATTGTTACTTACTAAAAATTACTTACTGCTGATGCACCTTCCTCCACAGTGTACTCTAACCCCCTGCTTATGCGAGCTTGCCCCTACTAGGACTTGAATCTCTAGTGTTTTAACAAATGATCTTGCATACTAAGCATTCAGTAACATTTTACAAATGAATAAGGTGACACATGTTTGAGAAATATTTAGGGATGGGAAGAATATAATATGACCATAAAATTTTTGGCAGGACAATATATGTAGAAAAATCTGAGGAACAGACAGAGCATAACCATACATAACGATTAAATCATAAAAACACACACCTAGCTCAGTTGGTAGAGTGCTTGCCTCATATACAAGGCCCTGGGTTCAATCCTCAGCACCACAAAAAAAAAAAAAAGAAAGAAAACACACATCTATCCAGATACTAAGCAACATAGACTAATACAAATCTTTCAGTCTTTGACTTTAAGACACTAAGAAGTCCTTATACTTGAAAATAAAAAGGAAAAACAATAAATCATATCTAAATTACTTGGAGCCGGGCACGGTGGCGCTCGCCTGTAATCCCAGCACTTGGGAGGCTGAGGCAGGAGGATCATGAGTTCAAAGCCAGCCTCAGCAATAAGCGGGGCCCTAAGCAACTCAATGAGACCCTGTCTCTAAATAAAATACAAAAAAGGGCTGGGGATGCGGCTCAGTGGTGGAGTGCCCCTGGGTTCAATCTCTGGTACCAAAAAAAATAAAATAAAATAAAAAATAAAAAAAACAAATTACTTGGAAACTCATGGGGCTAGAGAGGGAGTACATAAATTCCTAATAGAATTCTAAATGAAAGTCTCTACTTTCAGAGGTGAATAAGTCAATTCAAATGATCATTTTCTTCCTCAACATGAAAGAATAATCCCACATCAAAAACAAATATGTTTCCATCCAGTTATAATTACAAGTAACTGATGCTCTAATTTTCATATATTACAACACATGAGAACATGCAAATACTGACAAAAATAAAACAAGTACTATTTCTGTATTTCAGTGTTTTCATTTCAGACAGTAGTAAAGGGAAGGGCTGCAGTGATCTTTGCAAAAAACAAGAACACTGTGACATCCTATAGTGATGAAACCCAGAAGTACCTCTGAGGTGGCAAAAGCTTTATACTATATGCTTTAGTTCCCAAATGATCTTTTCTGCCATATAAAAGCAGCTCCTCTTCTGGCCAGGCGCCATGGCCCACGTCTGTAATCCCAGTGGCTTGGGAGACTGAAGCAGGAGGATCACATTCAAAGACGGCCTCAGCAACTTAGCGAGGCCCTATGGAACTCATGAGACCCTGTCTCTAAATAAAATACAAAATAAGGCTGGGGATGTGGCTCAGTGGGGGAGTACCCCTGGGTTCAATCCCCAGGACCAAAAAAGAAAGAAAAGAAGCTCCTCTTCTAACCCTTTAGCAGATGACCTCCCCCACCACTGTTATCACAAGAAAAAAAAAATATGCACTATACTATCAATCACAGAAATCACCTTTATAACATTTTATCACTTTATAAAGAGTTTTCACGTACATTATTGCAGGTGCCCTTCATAACCTGGGAAATAAGGCAGGAATTTTAATTCCCATTTTGCAAATGATATGGATAACTATGGGGGGTTGAACAGTATATTAATCCATACAATCAATTTTGAAGACTTTTTTCCTATTCTGCAACATTTCTACCTTTATTTCTATCCACTGATGTCACAGTTCCTGTACCGACGCTTATCTAGATCATAAGCAAAACACACAAATATTCATCTCAGAAAAAAAGCATAAGGATCTCACAGATATTATTCTTCCATGTTTTTTCCCACAGTACCTATTATTATTTTACCTCTCCTTTCTACATAAAAGGGAAACGGAATCAACAAATTCTCAATGTAGACTCACTATCAGACTAAATTACTCACCTCCCTCTAGAACGTCATTCACTTCCCTCTACAACTCTGTTCTCTGGTGAATATTGTCCCCATTTTACAGACATGAAAACTGAAGCTCCACAAGACAAAATACTTATTCAAAGTCACAAACATTGCAAACAGATATGAATTCAAATTCAAATTCAAATTTTGAGAATTCTCAAAGTCCACTATTCCTGTCTTCCTATCAAATAACATAAATTAAATTAAAAAGATCACATAAATTCAAAAGCATCAAAGTGATTTTTTTCATGAATATCTTGACATCAGGACTCAGAATTTAAAAGAGCAATTTGTCTCTTTAAAACCAGAGACAAACTAGACTGCTATGGACCTACAGCTGAATCTGGCCTGAATCATTCACTACTTAAATGCTAAACCTGCTCCAGAAGCTAAGCCATACTAACGGTGACCACAACCCATTCCAATTGAGCAAGCATGACTTTAGGATGACACTTGGGGGAATGAATTTGTCTTTATTTCTCAAACAGTCACAATACTATTTTTTTGATAGTGCAAGAATCCATGCAGAATTAGCACCCATTTCAATCTTGGGGAAGTGTGACTTATCTAAGAGGAAAAAATACTGGTTCCAAAATCAAGTCATTCAATAATAGCCAAAGATAGTGGATCTTTGGTGCAGTGCACAGGGCCATGGGTTGGAGCTACCCACCCCCATATGACTGAGACAATGGCAATACTATAAGAGATCCCAGATAGGCAGAAATTTGGAGTAGCCACTCTCTCCCTTGAATGCTAGTTCTGTAATTTGTACTTCCTGATTTTGACGTACTGCCCAAGGAAAATGCAAAAATACATTTTTACAAAGATCTGTTGCCCCAAAATAAGGTCACATCAGGTCTTCTGGTAGGCTGCATGGGGAATATAAAGACGTCTAAAGCACTGTCCAAGCTCTTGCAATTAGGATAAGATGACAAACACGGAAACACGTGCCCGGTTTACGTCATGGAACGGAAAGGGGTGGCCACCTGCTGCGTCACGTCGACGTCATACAGCGCACGAGGGAAGTCACACTGGGGAAGCAATTTCTCCAAGGGGCAACATCAGGAAAAACAAATCGTTTCAGACTCGAAGAATGACTACCCAACTCCAGAGAACATCTAAAAGGGGACACTCTCCCTTCTCCCAAATTGCATGATCCCCTCATCAAGCGAAAAGAAAGCAGGATCAACCTGCGGCTTAATCAGGGACCAAGGGCTGGGCCAGAAAGGGAGAAAGAGAAATCTGAGGTTTGGGGGACTCGTTCTTGAGTGGATCAGCGTGATGGGGGTGAGCAGGGCATCTTTGGAACGGGGGTCCTTCTCTATGGGAAGAGGAGGCGAGCCCTCTGGTCATATTCGAACCATGGTTCTCTGCGCCACCTGTGCGACTCGGGATCCAACCTCCCCGCACCAGCCCCAGTCCTGGTACCTGGAACTTAGTCCGATCGGTAACCGGCGACTACGTGGGGTACAGGTTACCCGAGCGCGCCCCCGACCGACGCACCGACCTGCGCGCGCACCGCGGCTGGATGCGTGCGCGCGCCCGTACGTCCCGCCCCGCCCCCTCCGGGAGCCTGGCGGCGTGCGCGCCCTCGTGCCGCTCCTCGCCGGGCGCTCGGAAAGGCGTCCCCGCCGTGCCTGAAAGCTCCTGGTCAGCGTCTGCCTCGCGCGTGGCGAGGAGCGCCGGCACTCGTAGTGTCAAGAGGGCTGTGTACCGTGAGGCGGGCGGGAGACAATTCCTGGAAGAACAGGGGCCGTTGTCGGGTGGGGTTGTTCGGGCATTCGGGTGGGCGACCCGCGTAAGCGTGTGAAAGGCCCGCGTCCTTAGGAGGATAGGAGGGGCATCTCTGGTTACGGGACCGGGCAAGGGGCAAAGGTCAGCGTCCAGGTTGAAGGGCTCACTCTCAGCCATGGCGGCGTCAGGGGAGCCTCGGCGGCAGTGGCAGGAGGAGGTGGCGGCGGTGGTAGTGGTGGGCTCCTGCATGACCGACCTGGTCAGGTTAGTCCGGCACGCGGCTCGCGGGAGGGGGCGGACAGTGCTCAGTGCCTGGCCCTGGGACTTTGGGGACCCCCAGGGTCGCCCTGGGTGTGAGCCACAGGTTTCCCCAGCCCGCAGACCGTCTCCCTGATTTGGAAAAGGCAAAATTCGAGTTTGTAAAGGTAAATAGTAGGTGAGGGACGTAGAGGCAGGGTTCAGTGAAAGTTCTAGAATAACTAGAGCGCATCCGAAGTCCCACGCCTGTCTCCTTGGCCAGGCTGCTGCACCTTCCCCTTGACCTGCCAGGTGTCTTGACCACGTCATCTTGTCTCCTGAATAGGCCCACCTCCCAGTGTTGTTGTGAGGACTGAAAGAAGTGTTTTGTCAGCCGAAACACTGTCCGAATTGAGTATTATCTGTCTGCGTTTGTTCTGTAAAATAATGGGTTAAGCAGGGGTCAAAAAGACACTCACCTTTCTCTGTATTGATTGTTGGCATTCATTCCTGCAGTATTTTACGTTTACAGCTTACTTTTCAGTATCGTAATCACGGGTTACCTTATGGCAACCGAAATGTGAGTCAAAACAAAAATCCATAAACACAATATTTACAACCACTAAAAATATATAATCAAACAAGAACAGAAAAAGTGCTAAGTAAAAATAGATGAGTTAGGTCCATGACTTTGGAGAAGAGCTCCTTCTGATTTATCTTCTTTTTTAATGAAGATGGATTTCCTAATTAGAAAATTGTATGAAAAAAAATCAAATATTCCAAGAAAATCCTACTGCTCATGTTGCTTTAGTTTAATATGTGGGTGAACAGTTTTTTATTATGTTTTATATCATTAAAAAATTATTAGGCATACTACAGTAAGACCTCATCTGTCCCTAAATCTTTTTTGCCAAAGGATAGGGAATCTAGAAATAAAGTCACCAAATCCATGCACCAAACCACCTATATTTTACTCAGAAAATAGATCCAGGGTCTTCACATGACAAATCTAATCTTAACTTGCTTAAAATGTTTTTAAACTATGTTATCAAATTTCCAAACAGATTAAGAAAGATGGAGTACAAAAGGAAGAGATACTGCTAGGGGCATAGTGACTGACAAAAACCTGCGAATAAGCAGATGAGTGTAACAACAATAAAAGAATTTTACATACCAGCAGCCTTTATTTTTAAAAAATATTTGAGCTGTCACCTTGTCAAAATAGATGTGACAATGAGCATAAAATTCAATCTAGTGCACTAAATTGGTGAAGAAGCCTACACATCTTTTTCTAAAGCAAGAATCAGCAAATCTTCCTATAAAGGGCCAGACGGAAAATGTTTTCGGATTGGAGGTCATATATGCTCTAGATCACATTTTTTAACAATCTTTTAAAAATGTAAAAATCATTCCTACCTCCCAAGTCTTACAAAAAACATCCTGCATTACATAGTTTGCATCTAGCACATCACCATCTTACAGCCCAGCATAGTAATTGCTACTACTAGTGATAACTCTTCAAGAAAAAATAATATGGTATTCATTAAAATTTATATATAACTAGGGCATGTGTTTCAAATTAGAAATAGTTTTGTCAAAAACAAAGTTTAGGGGCTGGGGTTGTACTCAGTGCCCAAGGTTCTGGGCTCAATCCACAGCACAAAAAAAAATGGAGTGAAGGGAGGAAAGCAAGAAAAAAGAAACATATAGATATGGTTTACTTACATAAAGGAGTAAGCCTTCAGACATGTAAAATAATTAATTCCTTGGGAAATCCATCTAGCTAAATTTTTTCCTTTCATTTACGAAGTGAGGGAATAAGAAAGCTATACAGTTTTCCTATGCACTCAGCCTAAATAAAAAATCACAAATAAAATTCAAACACACAGCGGGGCTTGGTAGCACATGCCTGTAATCCCAGCACTTGGGAGGCTGAGGCAGGAGAATCGCGAGTTCAAAGCCAGCCTCAGCAACTTAGCGAGGCCCTAAGCAACTCAGTGAGACTCTGTCTCTAAATAAAATACAAAATAGGGCTGGGGATGCGACTTAATGGTGGAGTGCCCCTGGGTTCAATCCCTAGTACCAAAAAAAAAATTCAGACACACTTCTTGTTAGCAAATTGAGTCTTTTCTGTGCAGCTTAACCAATAAAGATAACTGTAGTACTTTCTAAAATAATGAACTTTAGTACTGGTGATGTAAAAGTGATATCACAGGCCCATTTTATCTGTGAGAATTTTAAAGTCTTATTTGAGAAGTAGAAAAATTTAGAGATCATTTATCCCAGCCCTTCTGTTTATAGATGTATAATCTGAGGCACAGAGAAGTAAGAAATTCCTGGATAACGTTTCTAATTTCCCTTGCTATTTTCTTTGCTTTATAAAATATTCAGGTTTCTTACTCTTCACATGAACCACAAGTAAAACTTTTATTCCCCAGTAGACTCTCTTAATTCCCATAACTTTTCTACAAACTTCTAATGATTATTGATAACTTACGGCTTTGAAGATTTTTATGGAATTTCTGAATGTAGGATTTTTATTTTTTCCAGTACCAGGCATTGAACCCAAAGGCACTTAATCACTGAGCCACATCCCTAGCCTTTTTCATTTTTTATTTTGAGACAGTTTCACTAGGTTGGTTAGGGCCTTGCTAAGTTGCTGAGGCTGGCCTGGAACTGCTATCCGTCTGTCTCAGCCTTTGTCACTGAGATTACAGTCATGCACCACCATTCCCAGCCTGAATATAGCATTTTTATTAAAATCCTGCATCTGTGATAAACTTGGGTCCAACTTTGCTAGTTACAGTGCATATCATTATTGTATTAGAAATCACAAATTTAAAGTCTTAACACAGATTAATTATTTACAGACTTCTGAACTTCGGAAGTCAGACACAAGTTTCACTGGGCTAAAATTAAGTTGTCAGTAGGGCTGCGCTCTTTTCTGGAAGCTCTAGCAGTGACTGCTTCCTTTTCTAGTTTCTAGAGGCTGTCTGTGTTCCTCAGTAGATCATAGCCCCTTTGTCTTTAAAGACAGCAATGAGGTAACTAAGAAATAGTTAGCAGCCCACCCCAAATCATATAACCAGTTATTGGCATAATGAAGGCTGAAACCCAACCCTTATCTTTCCATTCTGTCATTCTACCTCTAATTCTGACTAGTAACATTGCCTTTTCATCTACAGTTCATTTGAAAGCTTCTAGTCTGTGCATTCAGTAAGCATTTACCTTATAATATGATAAGGAATAACAACTAAGGATTTATAATTCTTGGGTCTAAAGATAGTATCTCCATTATTCTTTCTTATTTTCTTCCAGAGTTGTAACCATCCTGGACACCATGCCTTTACTGTAGAATCACTTCAGAAATAAAACTACATCAATAGCTAAGCTGTTTGGATAGTGTCCAAGTCCAACTTTCTTTATATATTACATTACTGTGTGCCAGACACGGCTAATTCAATCAATGAGCAACTTTTTTTTTCATTTCTAACTTCAGTCTTCTATGAATAGTAAGCTCTATGTAGTAATAATTTTAAAAAATCATTAGCTCATCCAACATAGCAAACAATGGGCATTGATATCCAACTACATTTTTTTTTTTTTACATTTATCATTTTCCTTTTTGAAAATTTATCTCTGAAGTTTCATGTTGCAAAGATAAATCAAGGCTGTTCTTATAGAAAATAAAGACATTTCCATGAAAACCCAATAACATAAGGTACATTTTTAGAAATTAGGTTCATACATTAATCATACTTTCATTAATAGACCTTAATTCTTAAAATATGCATCACCCTTTTTTTAGTTACTTATCCAACTCATTTTTATTACATTTACACTATGTATCAGGCACTTCTCTAGATGGAAAGAATAGAGAGTCAAAAATCTGTACCTCATGGAGCTTATATTCTAGAGGAGAAACAGATGGTATCAATAAAAATAAGGGAAATGTATGGTATGTTAAATAAATACCACAGAGAAAAATAAAGCATGAAAGGAGGATGGAAGTACTAAGAGTAGATCAGTGGCCACATAAAGTCTCACTGAGAAGATGATTTTAAAGACCTAAAGGAGGAAAGGAAGCAGTCCATAAATATACTTGAGGAAAAAGTATTCCCAACAGAGGGGATAGCATATGCAAAGGCCCTGTTCAGTGAACAGTAAGGACTTTAACATGGAGGAGGAAGGGGTGGGGAGGGCAATCAGTGACTAATGGACATTGGGCCATACTCTGGATGAGATGAAAAGTCATTGGAGGATTTGAGCAGAGTAGTGATATCATCTGACTTAGATTATAGTAGGATCACTCTGGGGGCTGTGTTAGTAAAAAAGCAAAAGAAGACAAATGCAGAAGCAGGGAGACAGGCTCAGGATGGATCCCAGTAATCCAGGCAAGAAATGGTGGTTGCTCGAAAGCTCTTCTGTGGGGGAGAAATGAACATGTTTTGATTATATTTTGAAGGTAGAACTGATATGATTTGTGGAGGAGTGAGAGGTCAAGGATTACTGCTGAGTTCTACAGCCTCTGCACCTGGGTGGGGCTGAGATATAGAAAACTGAGCAGAGTTGGGTAGGGAGAGTACTGTGTCAGGAGCTCAGGGTGGACATACGAGGATTGAAGAACCTATTAGAGTTCAAGAAGGCAGATATGAGAGATTGAAGTTCAAGGAAGAGGACTGACCTGGAGATACAAATTTGAGAGCTATTAGTTTGTAGATAGTATTTAAAGCCAGAAAGCAGGATGAGATCACTGAGGGTCTGAACTACTGGGGCACTTCAACATTTACAGGATGCACGTTTCATATAATTTATTTCCTCCCTTTCAGTCTCTCTGTACCCCTAAATTTGTTTGAGACAATACAAACACATTTCTATTGCAGTAGACTATAATGTCAACTAATACCCTCATGTTATCTTTTAACATGCTGTCAATTAAAGGTGATGGCTTGAGCAGTAAGGCTCATGTTCACCCAAGCATCTAAATTTAATCCTTGGCAAATCAGGAAATTATTGCTTAATTCTCAAAAGATTTGATAGTGAAATAAATGAATGTAGAAGCCTTTACATGCAAAGTAGATACAACATTGACCCTAGGTTACTTTTAAAAAAAAAAAAATTTGATTCCTTACCTAGAAAAGGTTATATGTGTTTACAATAGTCCTATCTAACCTGGGTCCCACCTGGGTCTCAATCAGAAAAATCTGTTTTACAGTCACATTTTTAGGCAAGTACAATCCAAAGGACTACTCGTCCAAAAGTATCATATCTTCCCAACATTGGAGAACTATATCATCATCTGTCATTATTTCTGCTCCTTAAATTGATTGTGAAAGTTACCTTTTTACTAGCATTTTGTTAAACATGTTTCTGTCAACCCTATTGCCAAACATCAAAGAAATCATCCTTGAGATAGGTGGTAATTTGGATCTCTTTAATGAAAGTAGATGTTAAAAAAGTAAATTACATATGACAAAGAAAGGGCAACTACAGGGTACTGCTGCTAAGCAGTCTAGCAATCCATCCGTTTGCCAGCTCCTTGTGCCCTGACTCTTCACTTCTATTCCAAGGAAAACAAGGTTTTCATCTGTGATGAATTTTGCCCTAGTATTTTGATGCCTTGTGTGTAATATTGAAATATGGGAATGTGTAATATTGAAACTGGATGCTGCAATTAATAAAATGATGTAGAGAAACTTAGAGCCCAAGGAAGATGGCAGACACAAAAAGATATCATTGCAGTCTGATGTAGAAGGTGCCTACAGGCTCGGTGGAAATACAAGGAAACTTCTTGAAGGAGATAGAGCTAAAGGTGGAGTATCCCAAAAGGATCTGAGATAGTTCCAATGTCTTCCTTCCATAGTTACCATATTAAATCAAAATTTGCCTCATCGAATATAAATTCAGTAACATTTTAGTATTTGCTGTGTAGTGATTAATTACTGGTTTACTATAAAATCTTCAAGGTCAAGATGTCTTCGAATTGTTTAAGGTTTTCATGATAGTTGATTGAAGGCACTTTGAGATCTTGAAGTCGTCATATAAGCATTTAAAAGATTTCTATCTTCCTTGCTTTCTATTCCTAACGATTTTTATGACTAGCTTGACTTAAAATGTTTCATGTTTAGCTACAAAAGGCAATTATAAATTATCTTTATATGCATATGGTTGACTTGTTTTCCAAATAAAATTTGAGGGGTTTGTTTGTTTTTGTTTTAGGTTTGGGTTTTTTGTTTGGGGGTGTTATATTTTAGTTTGGTTTTTAGTTTGTTTCCCAAATGCATCACATATAGTGGCATTTTTACTTGTGGGCAAAAAAAATTTTTCCAGTGCAATTCTTCTATAATGCACAAAGTAATATGTGCAACAGTTCCTAAATACCCTTTACAAAAAAAAATAGAAAAAAATTTGACAGAGGATTTAGCTGTGTTGCCCTTAGCTTTTAAATATGATCCTTCCACCTCCACCTCTCAGGTACCTGGGACTTTAGGCATGAGCCACATGCCTAGCTATTAATTATATTTTACGTTTGCATTTTTACCACTGGTTTGAAAAGTTACAATCCATACACTGTGATAACATTATTGGAATTTTTTTTTCATTAAGTGACTTCATTTTAAAATGAGAAATACAGATCTAATTTTCAGTTACCTAAATTTTCAGCCAAATACTCTACCAAAAATCTTACAAACTCAATTTATGGGGGGTGGGAGGAGTATTGGGTATTGAACACTTTACCACTGAGCTACATCCCCATACCTTTTCACTTTATTTTTGAGACAGGGTCTTGCTAAGTTTGTGAGGGTCTCATCTAATTGCTGAGGGCTGACCTCAAACTTGTGATCCTCCTGCAATCTCAAGTTGCTGAAATTACAGCCAAGCACCACCATGCTCTACTATCTATAGTCTATTAGGCTATGCTGATTAAAATTATAAACATTTCTTTGGTTTTATGTTAAGACCATAAAGAAAACAAGATATTATCTAGAATAGTTAGGGATAATTAGAAAATTAGTGTCCTTTCTGTACTTAACAGGATTAAGCAGTTCTTTATTTTAAACCTTTTCAAAATATAAGATAATTATTCAGTAAACATTTGGCATGAATTAATAAATGTGTGCATTTATTAATGTGTGTCTTAGTCCATTTTATGCTACTCTAACAGAATACCTAAAACCGGGTAATTTATACAGAATAGAGGTTTATTTATTAACAGTTCTGGAGGTTGGAAAGTTCAAGATCAAGGGAATCACCTCTCACAAAGGCCTTCATGCTCTGCAGCATCACATAGTGGAAGGTAGAAGGCCAAGAGGGTGAGTTTTATAAAATCCAGTTCAGGAAAGGCTGAACTGGATTTTATAACAAACCTACTCTCAAAATAACAAACCCAACTCCATGGTAATGAACTGAATCCATTTTTGAGGGCAGAGTCCTCATGACCTAATCATCTCTTAAAGGTCCCACCTCTCAACACTGTTGCACTGGAGATTAAGTTTCTACCATGAGCTTTGGGGACACGTTCAAAACATAGCACCATGGCTGCATGAGAATAGAAGCTGTGTGGGAACTCTGGTTCCAGCAGACCTTAACCCTACTGACAGTTTCAAACAGGGTACAGTGCTCAGCTTGGTAGGCTGTAATAAGTTTTTGAATTACCTTGAGTAGTTTAGAAAGTAGCCCAGAAATTGCTGAACAGCCAGGTCTCAAGTAGAGGAGAAACTAGAGGAAGGCTCCTAGAGAATCAACTATTCTTATATTTTTACTTGAACACTCCATCATTGCCTTGACCCCACATAGCTGTTCCACACCCACTTCCTTTTCTCTTCAGTCTTTTCTCTAGTAGTGGAGAACCTGTTTCCTCCCAGCCCTCCCAGTGTTTTGCCCTCCCTGGCCTCCCTGCCATCCTCTGAACTTCAGCCTCTGCCACAATTGCTTCCTTCCTACCATGATGCCGACTGAAGGGTGTTAAGTCGCAGTGTTTCATATGTGTCCCTTCGGCCAGGCTGACTTGCTTTGTACTTAATCTGTTGATTATTTAAGGAGTTATGTTACAGGTCACCTACCATGATATGGTGGATTTGTCAATTTCTTATGTCTATGTAAGTTTATTTATATATTTTGAGGCAATTTTATTAGTTGAATTCAGTCTGAAATTGTTACCTTTTCCTGCTGAATTTAACCTATCCACAGTTATTTTCCTTGGTGGTTGCCTGATATGTCTTTTCCTCCTCCCCGCCCCCCCACTGCAGCACAGGGATTGATCCAGGGGCACTTTACCACTAAGCTACATCCCCAGCCCTTTTTGTTTTTATTTTGAGACAGAGTCTTGCTAAACTGCTGAGGCTGATCTCCATCCTCCTGCCTCAGCCTCCCACACTGGGATTACAGGCATATGCCACCATGCCCAGTTGCCTACCTTTTGTAATTTAACCTTTAGATATGTCCCTTATAAATGCATAGCCAGATATTAGTCTTTTGTGTGTTTTTTATTTTTTATAAATAAGATGTTGTCTTTTCACTGGAGAATGTCATTCATTCACATATATTGTGAGTTCAGTGTATTTGGATTCAAACATATTATTTTACATCCACTGCTCTATAGAACACTGTTTTTCAAACTTGTAGAGTAGGAGTAAGTCATGTTCACATTTCAAATGAAATTGCTTGCTCTCTTCTGTTACGTTGTAGTTTTACAAAAAGCAGTATCCCCAAGGGCTTAAGAAGAAGAGTTATATTTGAGAACATGTCTGTTAATTCTTTTTTAACTCTAGGAAAGGAACACCATTATTTGGCCTTCCCACCTCAGCGTCTAGGTTTTTCAGAATTATAATTGCCAGAAATTACACAAGAAATAATAAGAATCTGAAATATAAACACGTTCAAGGAGACTTAGGTACATTTGAATAATCTTACAATGGTTGTTGGACTCAGACCAACCTCGGTTCTGCTATGTTCTAGCAGGTGAACAAGGGTCTGTTTTTGTTTTGTTTATTTATGAGTATGTTCTTTAATGTCTCTGATTCTCCTTATTTGTAAAAAGATGAAAATAACAGTACCTTTTTCTTGGGGTTATTGTAATGATTAAATGAATTATTTATCATATAGTATACATTCAGAAAATAGTATCTACCACTATGATCTATCATTCCAGCGAATGTTTATTGATGCATGGTGTATATAGGCACAGTCTTTGGTCATAGTGGTAACAGAGGTAAACAACATGCCGTAAGAGAAACTCGTGAAGATTAATAGGGCAGGGCACTTAGATCTGTTACATTAGGACTCCTGTAGGAGGTGATAGGTTAGTTGAATGTTACAGAATGTGAATGTTTTAGCTCAGCTAAGGAACAAGGAAAGAACTTTCAGGCATGGAGGAGAGGATGTGCAGAGAGATTTGAAATACAAATAAGAGTTTAGGAATGAACAGTCTTTTGAGATTGCAGTGGAAACTACCACTCCACTGTAACATCACTTAGTGCTGTAGTCTAGGAAGGGATGGGATGGAATGAACTTTGTTTTTTAGTATAGAATCTGTTTGTTTAAATGCTGTTTTATAAATGCTACATAAATATTTGTCATAGGAAGTGAATATCCACTTTTACAGTCAAAATTGAGACAATGGTAATTTTCAAAGAAAGCAGCACAGTGCGCTTTAAAGACTGTAGCAAGGGTTTCAAAAGATCTGAATTAAAATCAAGTTCAACCCCATAACAGTTAATGTGATTTTTGATAAGCCAGTACTTTTTTGAATTCTCACTTTCTCCCTAAAGCAGAGATAATGATAATGCCTACCCTAATCAATCTTAAGTGTAATAAGCTCAAATATAATATAATTAGTTCTCAATTGTTTGTGATAAGAGTGTAAGAGTCGTGATCCCCAAAGACCAAAAATAGTAGATAAATTAAAATTTAATAATTCCTTCATATATTATTTTTTCCTACACTGATTTATCGTTCTAATTCTGTTTTGTTTAGGATAAAATTAAAATCCATTTTCTATTTCTTTAAAGTATACCAGCAGATGGCAGGAAGATGTAGCCCAGATAATTATAATGTGGTAACAGAAGTCATTTTAGAATTTAAAATTTACTATAATTAATTGGCAAAATAGAAAAGAAAACATTGGTTCTGTAATTTGTCACTATCATTATTATTATTACATAAATTCCTTCTTGCCTTGCCTTCAATGAATCTAAAAGTTATTCATCAGAAACTTTGACAAATGTCTTTGTGTCACCAGTCGCCTTTCTGCTGATTTTCTGTATCCTGATTTTCCCACTTTCCAGTGCCCTATACATACCTTCTGCCAGTCCCCACTCCCTGTTCCCCTATACACACACATGCACTTCTCCTGCCTTCTCTCGCTTATCCAAAATAGTTTGTTGACATTAGATAGTATTTTTATTTTAAAGTGTTTTTAATATTTTGAACTATATGCCTCCCCCAGAACCTTGTTAACTCCATCCTTCTTTTCACATTGGAAAAATAAAAATAACATGTCCTTCTTTGTGACCATTATTCTGACGATCATTTTGGACAAAGATTATAAGGGAGCTGGGCGTGGTGGCACACGCCTGTAATCCCAGCACGTGGGAGGCTGAGGCAGGAGGATCGCGAGTTCAAAGCCAGCCTCAGCAACTTAGGCCCTAAGCAACTCAGTGAGACCCTGTCTCTAAATAAAATACAAAATAGGGTTGGGGATGTGACTCAGTGGCTGAGTGTCCCTGAGTTCAATCCTGGTTCCAAAAAAATAAAAAATAAAATAAAATAAAATAAAAAATAAAATACAAAATAGGGCTGGGGATGTGGCTTCAGTGGTCGAGTGCCCCTGGGTTCAATCCCAAGTACCAAAAAAAAAAAAAAACAAACAAAAAACGATTATAAGGGCTCTCATCACATTTCCACTGTTCCAACTTGGAAATTTAATAACTGGTTTACTTTTCTCCTAGGGCTACAGTTGTATATAGCTTTTCCCTGATTTTACTCCACTATCTTACTTATCATGTGCATAAGCTTAATTTTAGTGAATAGATCACTCCCTCAAAAATATTTACTCCTGATTAATTTATAGTAACTACTGCCAGATTTATCCTCCCACCATAAACAACTAGAAAACAACTGTTTCAGATATCAAAAAACAGGCAGCACAGGAGTATTATCAAGAAGAGAAAAGAAATAGGCAAGGTGAGTCCTGAAGTCATAGTCCTCACTCTGGCACAAAGAGGAGGAATTCAAGGACAGCATGGTTATATTGATGCTTGAGAAAACAAAGTTCATAGCTTTGGGAAGCTAAGGACGCTGGAAAGTGTGAGAGTGTACTGGAGCAGGAGGAGCTGATCAAGGAAAACTTTAAAAACCTACCTGAACATTTCCTGGGGTCTATTGCTAGGTATTAAGTGGGCATGCATAGAGAGAAGTTTTGTAAAGGTGGCAACTCCTAAAAATTAAAAAGTGTAAATTAAATAATTAAATAGGATAAAATTAAATAAGGATGTTGTTCATTGGTAGAGTGCTTGCCTAGCATGTGTGAGTCCCTGGGTTCAATCCCTAGTACAACCAAAAAAAGTCACTAGACATGCAAATTATCAGGAAAATTTGATCCTAGACAGAGGGAGGGAAAAATTTTTAATCAAAAGAGAAACAAATAGTAGGGGTAGTGGAATTAGCAGAAAGGGACTTTAAAAGAGCCACTAAAAGATGGATGCAGTGGTACATACCTGTAATCCTAGCTACTCAGGAGACCAAGGCAGGAAGATCACAAGTTTGAGTCCAGCCTGGGTAATTTAACAAGACCCTATCTCAAAACATAAAAAGGGCCGGGCGCAGGGGCGCACGCCTGTAAACCCAGCACTTGGGAGGCTGAGGCAGGAGGATCGCAAGTTCAAAGCCAGCCTCAGCAACTTAGTGAGGCCCTAAGCAACTCAGTGAGACCCTGTCTCTAAATAAAATGCAAAATAGGACTGGGGATGTGGTTCAGTGGTGGACTGCCCC
The DNA here is from genome assembly GCA_020662805.1 of Glaucomys volans. NCBI lineage: Eukaryota > Metazoa > Chordata > Mammalia > Rodentia > Sciuridae > Glaucomys > Glaucomys volans. Next base: position 632,066 of record JAJEJO010000117.1, read on the forward strand.
TGGGTTCAAGCCCCAGTACCAAAAAAAAAAAAAAAAAAAACGTAAAAAGGGCCTGGGATGTAGCTCAGTGGTAGCGTGCTCTTGCATAACAGAGAAAAAAGTGCCATTATTAACGTGCTCAGAAATGCAAAGAAAAACATGAACATGAGAAAAATAGAAAATGCAAGAAAACCAACTCACGATTTAAGAAATGAAAGATGCAATATGGAAATTAAAAATTGGATGGGCCTAAACACCAGAATGAACATTATAGAAGAAGGGATAAGTGGACTTGAAGACTTGAAGACATAATGATAGAGATTATCTAAATTGAAACAGAGAAAAACTGCTGAGCCTCTGAGACCTGGGGGACAAATGGTCTGCCATAAGTATAATCAGAGTCTAAGCAGCAAAAAGTAGAGGCACAAAAATGTTTGAAGAAATAATGACTGAAATTTTTTCAGATTTTATGAAAGCCATAAAGGTTTTAGTTGGGAGGTTAACATAAATCTAAGGATTTCAGTGAACTTCAAGCAGGATAAGTACAATGTAAACTACATTAAAGCATGTTCTAAGCAAATGCAGTTGCAAGTCCATTATTAAAAAATAATTAACAAGCATTTGGAGGGTACACGTAATAAAAGAACAAGGATATGATTTCTTGTCAAACAATGCAAACTAGAAGAAAATAAAATCTTTAGAGTGCCTGAAAAATAAAACGTCAATACAGAAATCCCCACCTTTAAATATTAAGCAAAAATAGACTTTTTTCAGGAAAATAGCTGAGAGAGTTAACTACCAGAAAACCCATGCAGTCCTACTCCATCCCACCTAGGAAGTGAATCATGGCTTTGTCCAGTGTGTCCACGCCGTATACACACATCTAGAGCTCTCGATTATTAGATCAATTGTCATGGTATTGCAGTGCTTGTGTTCAAGTAACCCTTATTTTACTTAATAGTGATCCCAAAGTGTAAGAGTAGAGATGCTGGCAATTTGATTACAGTATATTGTTATAACTATTCTACTTTTTATTATTGTTAATCTCTTCCTGTTCCAAATACATAAACTTTATTATAGATATGTATATATGGGAGAAAACATATATAAAAGGTTTGGTACTGTCCATGGTTGCAGGCATCCAGTAGTGGTCTTGGAATATATTCCCCAGGGATAAGGGGGGACTGCTCTATTGAAAGCTATCTCTGATCCAGAAACTTCGTCTTTGTTGTCAGAATGAATGAATGAATGAATGAATGAATGAATGAATGAATACCTAACAAAAATTAAGAGCCAGGCACAGTGGTGCACATCTCTAATCCCAGCAATGTAGGAGGCTGAGATAGGAGGATTGCACGTTTAAGACCAGCCTAGCAACTTAGCGAGGCCCTAAGCAATTTAGTGAGACCCTGTCTCGAAATAAACAGGACTGGGGACATAACTCAGTGGTTAAGCACTCCTGGATTCATTCCCCCATACCAAAAATAATTCAGAATTGGGCTGTCTGCAGGAAGGTCTCTGTGAGAAAGCAACATTTGAGCTGAGATGTGAGTGAAGCAAGCCTTGTAAGACTATAACACAGAAGGTCATAAAATGCTCATCTTGTTATCTCTCCTATTGCCCAAACACTTTTCCGCACATAAATAAATAGGTCAAGGATAAAACACTGAAAAGCTGGCTACTTCGGGTTAGAGTATTGTCTATAAATTTGAAAGCAACTGCATCTTAAGGCAAATGATTTTTAGCTATAGGCTTTTTTAGCTAGGAAAATACGCCAAATCAAAATCATTTAAAGAACTATTTAAAGCTTAATTCATAGGTCATCTTAAATAAGTAATATATACACATGTATATGTACATATATGTGTGTGTATATATACCTATTTGCAGGTGTGTGTGTGTGTGTGTGTGTGTGTGTGTGTATGCACATTTAGGGCTAGGGATTGCCAAATGAATTTTTCATTGGGATGCCAAGATCTTTTACAGAGATAGAAATAGATGCCACTAACTTGATTTTTTAAAATGTTATTAATAATTGCACATGTTTATGGGATACAATATGATGTTTCAATACATGTATTCATTTTGTAATGATCAAATCAGGATAATTAGCATGTCTATTAACTCAAACATTCATCATTTCTTTGTGGTGAGAGCATTCAAAATTCTCTATTTCAAATTTTGAAATACACAATGTTATTTTTCACTGTGGTCATCTTCCTGTGCAATAGAACACCAGAAGTTACTCTGCCTGTCTGATGGTAATTTTGTATGCATTGGCCAATGTTTCCCTTGTCCCCTGCCACCTCTCCCCTCCAGCCTCCAGTTGCCGTTCAGCTCTACTTCTATGATTTCAACTTTTTTAGATTCTGCAAATAAATGAGATCATCTCTCTATGCCTGGCTTATTTCACTTAACATAATGTCCTGTAAGTTCATCCATGTTGTTCCAAGTGACAACTTGATTTTGAAATTACTCTCAGCCTTTTGAATATGACATACACAAGTGTTGAGAAGAACAGATATGGTTGAAGAATACAGGCAGCAAGAATAATAAATTAGTGTAGTGAATTTTAATTGGATATTAACTAATAGCATGATCTCCTATTGTAGAGGCTTACAATATGTCAGAAGCTTGCTACCAGAAGAATAGATCCATGCAAAAGCCAGAAGGCAACATACATATTCCTTGACTTTGGCTGAAGCCATTATTAACGTGACTCTTTGGTTGAAAGACTTCTCATCCCCCTACCACCAGGTCATTCCTTCCTTCAGTTTGAATAATCTCTGAGAATCTGTAACAACCACTTCATTGTCAAGAAGTTAAAAGCAATTGATAAATTGTTCTGGTAACACCTGTCAGTGAATTAACTCAGAGCACAAAACCCAGGCATTTCAGGAGTTGACAAGTATTATTAAACTGTTTTGCAAGAGAAGAAGCTGGTTCAAAGAGGGAAAAGCTGTCACAGTAATACATGAGCAAGAGGCTCAGGCCTCCCGCCTCAAATACTCAGGCTAAGCCTGAGGCCTCTCATGGCAGGGATGAGCACAGGGCCATCTCGGAACATGTATCACTGTTCATTTCTGTCCAATCAAAAGTGTTGTGGCATTTTTAAAACTGCGTGTTTCTGATTCAATTACATTTCTTACGGGTTGATTTGCCTGTGTGGGTTATTCTCCCTCCTTCAGAAATGTATCACTATTTTAATTTTTAAATGGTAGCAACAATTTTTCTACCAGTACTGCTTCCCAGTCCCTCCACGCTTTGAGCACTTTAATTTCTCTTTGACACCTTGCTAGGTACAAGAGTAATGCTTATGTCCAGGGGGTTGTGCTCTGTGCAGTTCCTTTCTTAAACATCAGCATAGGGGCTGGGGTTGTGGCTCAGTAGTAGAGAGCTTGTCTGGCACGTGTGAGGAACTGGGTTCAATTCTCAGCATCACATATAAATAAATAAAAAATAAAGGTCCATTGACAACTAAAATAAAATTTTTAAAAATCAGCATGATTTCATTAAGGCAAAAATTAGGAAAACCTAGTTCAAAGTAAATTAGGATTTAAAATTCAGAAATGCTTCTGCTTGTTTGTAATTAACTTTCCAGTTGCTCTCTCTCTTCTGTTTTCTACTCTTTAAGTTTACTTTTGTAAAAAATGAATAAATATGCAATAAACTATTTTAGTTTGTTAAACAGAAACGTAGCCCAAGATAGGGTTAAGTGCACCTACTCTACTCAGCACCATAATGGAGGGAGCAAGAGTAAGGGGCAACGGAACTGAGGCAGGGAAGCAAGAAGAGCCCATAGGAAGATATTTGACATTCTCAAGTTGACATTCCTCTGAGCTGCTGGTTGCTCGGTCCTTCAGGACAACCTAAAGGGCCACAGCAAACAAACAGAAAAGTCCTGGGTGGAAAGCAAGCAGCCCCGGCAGAGCTCCATGAGATTGCACCTGCAAGAAGCCAGTTGGTACACAGGAAAATAGGGAAAGACAATGAATCTGAGGAGTAGTGATAAGTGCTATCCCATAATACACAAATATATTCTTCTATACAATTAAATGTGCATAAGTATATAAAGACATGAAAATTTTAGACCCATCCTTCTCTATGGATCTGTCATAAACATTTCACTTTCTGTGCATTTCCATATCACATGAGAACATGTACAGTCATGTGGTGCATAATGTCATTTCTGTCAACCCTGGACTGCATATACAAAGGTGGTCCCATAAGAATTTATTGTGACAGAAACAACAAAATCGCCCACATTTCTCAAAACATATCCTCTGGTTAGGCCATGCGTGACTAAATACATCTTTTTCCCTTTAAAAAACATAAACCAGATCCTAATAAGCTCCTTGCTCTATAACAAGTGTGTTGTTTTGTTTTTGTTTTTCACTCATCTGTCACTTGCATTAGGCTTGGATTTTATCCCATTGTTAGCAAGTTGATTCTGCCCTGTAGAAGGTACATCAGGAAACATGGACTCAACATTTATGGGTGATTGCATGAATGAAGGAATAATGATATGACTTAGAGTTTCAGTTTTTTGCTTATGGAAGGAAATGCTGCTAAAATTGGGAATGCAGTGGGCAAGATCTGGTAAAATGTGGAATTGTTATTGCCCATCCCTTGTACAGTCATCCCTGCCAGTCTCCTTCTCTTTCCCCTAATCACCACCTCAGCATCCTCAATTCAAGTGTCTTATTATTAGCTGTGGGAAATATATGAGAAATATATCACCAGATTATTATTGGGATGTATATGTATGCAGGGGAGGGTGGAATTGGGGGTGCAGTGTGTGTTTGATGTGGGAGCAGATGGCTAGAATTTAAACTCATTTCTAAATAAATGAGATTTTATTTAGAGATCACCACCTCAGCATCCTCAATTCAAGAAGCAAGAATGGATGCTGTACAGGGAGGACATAGAAAAGAGACAAAGGGAGACTCTTAAAATGATTTTGGTCTATCAGCAAGTATCTGTTCAACTCATGTGAAATGATAGTCCCTTTGGATAAAATGGAGAACATAGTAGACTTGGTCCCTGTCCTCAGGGAAAATTTACACTTAGAAGAAGAAAGAGGCAAGAGCCGGGGAAAGATGTAGAAGGAAGTGAAAAGAAAATAGTAAAATACCAAAGGAGTGAAGAATTTCAGGGACTGCTGAACTAATACAGTGCTTGTGTTAATCTCATTTATTTAGAAATGAGTTTAAATTCTAGCCATCTGCTCCCACATCAAACACACACTGCACCCCCAATTCCACCCTCCCCTGCATACATATACATCCCAATAATAATCTGGTGATATATTTCTCATATATTTCCCACAGCTAATAATAAGACACTTTATTCAAACCAGCAAATTGTAAGACCCAGATATAAGTATAAATGAAGTGGGAGTCATAAGTTTCTTCAGTGATAGTCTTACTAATTAAGTTATTTGGCCTGTTTTTAGCCACATTGGATATTTTTTCTTTATAAGGTTGTTATGAGTGTTTGTAGCAGCATCAATAAGCCAAGAATTCACATAGTTACTCAATCACACAGATTACTCATCATTGCCTGTTCATAACAGAATCCTAAAATGTTTAAGATTTCTGATGCAAATCAAAATCTCATCATCACTTGTCATTGCTAAATTAAATGACAGGATAATAACATTACATTAAAACCATTTTTCTCTTGATTGAGTACCTTTTTCAGAAGTGAATCTTCTAGATGTATATTTTTTTCATCAGTACTATAAATGCATTTAGAATCCAAGATAAAAATAGAATTGAAAAGGGGAGGAGTGGGATGTTTTCAAATTATTGAAGAGTCTTTTTTGAATATCAACCATATTTGACAGTACACTGCTAGGGAATGGAATAGTTTAGCCCAACTTATTGACACTTTTAGAACCACATAAAGAAGGTTCACAGGTTGAGCTTAGTCTTGTTGAAGAAATCATGTGTTCTTAGCATCAATTATATGTCAGCCTGCTGCAAACAAGCTCTTAGTGACCTGTAGGAATTGGCATGTACTAATATGTAATAAGACATTGACTTTAGATACATCACAACCTGAAAATTAATATGCATTTATAATTTGTTCATTAGTTCTCAGTAGGTTTACCATTGCTAATTTACCTCTTTCTTTCTTATCTAAAGCTAATTAACCTTTCTATTCACACCACCCTCTCTCCAACTGCTCCATCTGGCCCTTGGACCTCTTCTATATGACCAATCAGTCCTCCCTGCCACTAGAGCTGATCTTCACTCACTGGTACACCTAGAACACTTCCATTTTAAAGTTGGTCATTTCCTTTCCTCCTCCAAATACTTGGTTTCCTTACAGCTTCCATCTTTAAAGTGATAAAAATCTTACGTTGGAACAAACATATTTAAGCAATAACATGGTAAAAACCCTTAGCTTTTGAAGAAGTCAGTGAAGGTATGGACTGAAAGAAGATTGGCTGTGAGTGGATAATTACTGAGTCTGAATGATGGGTGGCAGGAGTAAGGGAAGTCAATATATTACTTTCTCTACTCATATGGTTGAAAAATTACATAATAAAAATTAAAACCTAAAGAGCTCTTTAGGATCCTTTGCTTTTAATAGATGTTCTTTGTTAGTCAATATGTGGAATAACGTGGTATGCAAGATGGACTAGGACCCAACCTGATCCTGCCCCCCAGTGCCTTTTTCCTATTTCCACCTCCAAGTAAACAAATACTTTGGGGGAGTTGCTGGGGATTGAACCCAAGGACACTTAACTACTGAGCTGCACTGAGCCCCTTTTTATTTTTTATTTTGAGATAGGGTCTTGCTGAGTTGCTTAGGGCCTCGCTAAGTTGCTGAGGCTGGTGTCAAACTTGCAATCCCCAACCTCAAGAGTCACTGAGATTACAGGTGTGGTCCACGGCGCTCTGTAACAAGTAGAATATTTTACTGCATGCCTGGAATTACAGCTTCTCTCTTCTCCTTAGGTCCTATACATGATCACTAGAATCCTAGTACACTTCTTGCTTCTTGTAAAAGTGACCAGATGATCCTGTACAGAATGACTTCATTCCAGTTAGCAACTCCCACTGTGAATGAAGCCCTTGCTGCACACTGTGGAGGGAGTATGGAACAGAAGTCCCCGTGAATAACCCCGATGCAGTGGATCCCAGCAGCTGTCCCCTGACGTCCAGCTGCGGCTGTGGGCTAGAGAGAGAGAGTTCTGTCAAGAACCATATTGATGTGGACTCTGAATGTCACCCTGAAGGGAGAGGTGCTCTCCCCTGCTTCAGCTCACAGTTTTACTGTTAAGACTATTTAGTGCTCCATTAGATAGCTTCCCCTCCTTCTATAGAACTTAAGTTGATTGTAGTTACCAATGTGCTTTTTTTTCTTTTCTTTTTAAAATTTAATAGTCTGACTTCTCGTTTGCCAAAAACTGGAGAAACCATCCATGGACACAAGTTTTTTATTGGCTTTGGAGGGAAAGGTGCCAACCAGTGTGTCCAAGCTGCTAGGCTCGGAGCAAAGACATCCATGGTGTGCAAGGTAAGCCCAGTGGAGAGGATCCTAGAAGCAACACTCTGGTTTTAAGACAAGTTTGTTGCTTTTATTTTTCTTAGCCATTATAGAATGAATAATTATTCATTGGCATTTGGTTTATTCACAGTGTTGTACAATTTATGCTTCTGTCCAGTTCCAGAATATTATGGTCATCCCAAAGTAAAACCCCTTACCCTTTAAGCAGTTTCTTCCCATTTCCTCTTTCCCATCCTCTTCCCACTCCCAACTCCTGCCCTGGCAACCACAAATCCACATTCCATCTCTGTGGATTTATCTTATTTGAAATATTTCATCTAAATGGAATATGTAATACATGACATTTTGTGGCTGTCTTCTTTCACTGAACATGCTGTTTTTGAGGTTCACCCACTTTGCATCATTTATCAGTAATTCATTCTCTTATGGCCAAATACTATCCCACCTGTGTGGATATACCATGATTTGTCTATCCATCCAGAGACGAGATGATTGACGGATGAACCCTTGAACTGTTTGTGCCTTTTGGCTGTTGTGAATAGTCTGCCATGAACACACAAGCATGCGCACTCGTTGGAGCACCTGTTCTTAATTCTTTTGAAAGTTGATCATTTTTAAAGATCTAAATAAGAGAGTAATCTTACTTGCCCTTTATGTTAGTTTCTACCTCACTGAATCCTCTGGGAAGAAGTAGTTCTCAAATAACTTTGTGCTGCAATAAGTGGAATGCATTTTTAACTCGAGTGCGAGAAGTGAGGGGAATAGCCTTCTTTGGTGGGCTTCTGCAGTCCCAATTCTAAACAGCAGCATGACTCATGCTGTGTTTAGCAGGTCTCTTTGCAACAACACAGCTTTTGGAAAATTACTGTAGTAACTGGTGATTTACTCATCACTAAGTCATTTTCTTCCAGAGCCCTATCTTAGAAAGGAATCTGGGCCTTAATGAACTACACATAACTCATCCTTTTGGCACACATCCTTTTGTTCAGGTGTGGGGAGAAATGATATATAACATTGAGGGATTCTATTTCTATCCATCCTACTGAAATAATTTGAAAATCAATGAAATTAGCTGTTAAAGTTTCAGATTTTGCATCTTTAATGCCATTTAAAGTGCTAGCATTACTAGTATGACAGGAAAGGTAGATTATGTTGTTGTTTTTTACCTTTAAAGGTAAAAATGTATTTATTCACTGTTGTTTTTATGTAGGGAAAACTAGGCTGGGTCTACAAAGTAGGGGATACAGAAAACATGACAGACCTAAAAGAATGAGCCCTCTCGTGAACTGCGCAGATATTGCCAAAATTTCTCTGAAATGTCATTTCCTATTGCATACAACACTTTTCTCTCAACAGGAGTCTTTAAGTGATGTATAAACTATACAATTATCACTTTGTCTACTAATGAACCATAGCTCTGTTTCTAATTTAGGACTACATGATACAATTCTCATGTGGCTATTTGGTCAAAAACATCACATGAGAATTACAAGATTTAAAGTAAGAAATTCTTACTTGCTCAGGTTGGGTTTTTGATTAATTTTAATTATCAGTACATTAATCAGCAATTAATTATGTTCTAGATATTATAGGGCTCCGAGAGGGAGCTGAGGAAAAGCTTTAGACCTTACCCATCCCATACTTGATTAAATAGGATAGTCAGATATTGCTGACTTAAGGGGACAGAAGAGCTGGAAAGAGGATGATATAATTTCCTGGCAGGGAAAACCAGTTCGAAGCTGGATTCCAAAATGGCTGCCCTGGGAAGAGGGGAATTCCCTGGAGCTGGAGGTGTGAAAGGGAAGATTAGAGAAACTTCCCTGTTGAAAGCCTTATAGAAACTATTCATGTAGCCACTGAAGTCAAGATTAGATGTCCCCTGGGATCTCATCCAAGTCTGAGATTTTGAGATTGATTTTATTTTAGGTCTGTTGAATTTGAGGCAAAGAGAGAAACACAAAATAGAAATATTTGAATTGTAGAACTGAACTTGGAAAATGAATCATGAAACCGTATGAGTGGATGTGAGAGGAAAGGAGGGAGCTGTGTTTGGGGAAGTGTTCCAGTTAGGAGGTTGGTGGAAGCACAGGTGCTGTCTTCTTCTGACGTGTGTGTCATGGTTTATGTTAGCATCTGGAGAGTTTCAAAGTTCTTCACATCTCCTGTGGCCCCAACTTAGTCATCTCATGTTTGCCCCACAGTGGAATTTAGCCTGCACAGTAAAGAATAAGAAAACGGGACTTCAGGTGAAACCCATGCAGGGCAACTTTGCTTAGCTGCCCTGGAACCTTTAAGTGGGGATTTATTTAAAAGTTTAACCAAATTGCATAATATTCTTAGACTTCTGAAATAGAAAAATGCTTTTTTAATAGAAGTTATTATCTATCCATTAGTCATGATACTTTTCCACCGTGAATTATATTTTTATTAAGCAAATTAGCCAAACTTGCCTTATAGCAAATTTTAATTTTTTATTTTTATTTATATATTTATTTTGGGTACTGGGGATTGAACCCCAATCCTTTTTATTTTATTTTTTTTTTTTGGTACTGGGGATTGAACCCAGGGGCAATCCACCACTGAGCCGCATGTATATTACCTTGAGTTTGATGCCAATATTGCAAAAAGCAAAAATAAAAATAAAAAATTTTGTACAGTGATACATATATAATGAAACACATGAGTAGTTAAGAATTATTTTATGACCAGGTGGCACATGCTTCCTATCCCAACAACTTGGGAGACTGATGCAGGAGATCCCAAGTTCAAGGCCAGCCTCAGCAACTTAGTGAGACACTTACTCAAAATAAAAAACAAAAAGGACTGGGAATGTAGCTCAGTGGTAAAGCACCTCAGGATTCAATCCCCAGTATAAAAAAAAAAAGAATTGTGTCATGGACTAAGACTATACAGTCCAATGAAATTGAAAATGGTGTTTTGAGATTAAAAATTCAGAGAGATGTTGTAAATGTTTCCTCCTCCAGCTAAATGTTGGAGAGAAGGGAGTTATTTCTAAGCATCAAACACTGGCAGATCAGGAGACCCATATTGAACAAAGAGCTCAAGAGGCAGAGACACGTATGAGCCCAGAAGCCCTGATTTCTGTGCAGATGAATGGAAGCCACAATCAGAAAGGGACCCAAATGACCCAGGTCAGGAATCAGCAAACTGGAATGACCTTCAAATATTACCTGGTCTTTCTTCCTATAAACATGGGACTATCTAACTCTCGAATACAGGTAGCCATCTGCTTTCCCTTCAGAAAGGTGAGACAGGATGTTCTGACGGAGGCAGTAGGTTAGGGCAGTGCTACTCCAAGTCCAGTCCTCAGGCTTGTGCCAGACTGCAAACTGTCACTGCTCCAAAAGTCTGCAGAGAACCATTTATAGCAATTTGACACAGTAATGTTATAGTTGTTGACTATAATAGTAATAATAAATCAGACCTTGTGTTTTGTATGGTTCTCTTTTGTTTTTATTACATCGTTACTGTATTTTACAAAATTATTAATTCATAATGGCTTATAAACAAGAAAAAAAATGGACCCTCACCAGAGCACTTGAAAAGTAGTTTATGCAAGTGCCTATCAACTTAACCAAAAAGGTGCCTTCTATGCTAGATTACTGTGGGAGCATCAACTGCACATTGAGGTTCTCATCTTCAGAGATCAAAAATGAGTCATCAGGTCCTTCCAGGTAATATAATGAAGTAGAATCTGTCCTTTCCTGAATTTTGTTGCAAGGCAAAAGGCCAAAACCACTTGGCTGTGCTGATTGGAATTCTTGGCTCCATGTCCAAACACAGGGGATCTTACGACCCTAACCAAACAAATAATATGTACCTTATGTCACCTTAATAGGAAGAAATGGTGGAAATGAAAGAAAATAATTGGCTGACCACAAACCTATCACTACTCCCAGATGACCAGGGCTAGTAATGGTGATTGTAACTTTAGCTTATATATTAAAGGTCATCATTAAGGTAAACACTCCCATATCTAGGATTTAAACAACCAGCAGCTTAAATAACTGATATGCATGTATTATTCCTGTATTGAGTGTGTGTGTACTCACTTATGTTCCTGGGGATTAAACCCAGGGCCTCTGTATCATCAAACTGCATCCCTGGTCCTCTTATTTTTTAGTTTTAAATAGAGTCTCAGTAAGTTTCCCAGACTAGCCTTGACCTTGAGATCTTCCTGCCTCAGCCTCCTAAGTTGCTGAGATTATAGGCATATACCATCATACCTAGTACTTCTTTTATCTTTTATGATGACAAATGGCAAGTAAAAAAAGTTAATTTGAAGGACTTTTTTTAAAAAATTGCTGGGCTTCACTGTGTAGCAATAATACAATCACCCTCTTAACTGGCCATCATCATTAACCCTCAGGCACTGAGAAGTCACAGAAGGTCTTGAATTATAAAGGTTAAATGACATTCATCTTTGTTTTAGAATTAATAATATTTTCATATATGCTCTTTGAAAATCTGTAACCTGTTTTAATATCCATGATAACTTCTTCAGCAGACTATTCAATTTCATGTGACCTTGGGCAAGATACCTTGGTCCACAGTTTTTGTTGAAAGGTAGAATTACTAAATGGTGTCTACCATTTGAAGATTCCAAGCAGCCTAAACAACAATTTTTCAATCATTTTAAAAGTAGAAATTTGCTGGGCACAGTGGCACATACCTGTAATCCTAGCAACTCTGGAGGCCAAGGCAGGAGAATTGCAGGTTCAAGGCCAGCCTCACCAACTTAGACTCTAAGCAACTTAGACCCTGTCTCAAAATAAAAATTAAAAAGGACTGGGGATATAGTTCAGTGGTAAAGCACCCCTGGGTTCAATCCCCAGTACTGAAAAACAAGAAAAGAAAAGTAGAAATGTATGGCATAGAGTTCACTGAAGTGTCCCTCCTCAGCACTGAGCATAGTTCTGGAAAGCAGAAGCCACACTGAGGCCCAGCCTCACTGCCAGAGAACCAAGTGGTCGGGTGAAGGCAGCAGCTCGGCTGGGGGAAGCTCCCTTGCTCCTGTAAATACAGCCCTTTTGTCTTCCATGAACCTCACTGCATTGTCAGCCACAGTGGCCACCGGCTATATGTGGATATTTAGATTTAAATATAATTAAAAACAAAATTACAAGCTGGGTGTCTCAACCACACAGGCTATATTTCAAGGGCCTGTGATGTAGAGCACATCACCAACACAGAAAGTGCCATTGGCTGACACTGTTCCACAGTTCTCAGGTCCTAGCCGAGCCTGGGGTTTCCCAAAGCACCTCTTGGGTTCTGTGAGTTGCCTTGGCTTAAATCCTTGTCCACAGAAGGAACCATAGAAGATCTGGCTTCTTTAACTTGGAACAGGCTGAAACTACCTCACGTTTTGTGGGTGTTCAAGAATCTTTCTGCCCAACAGTATTGCACTGCTACAGCCAAAAGAGTGTGAGAGTGCCTTCAAAAGGACCCGTAGAAACAGAACCTTGTAGAACATCCTGCAGCCACAACTAGAATACGGGAGCACTTGTAGTTGTGTCCCTTCAGGAACAAGACGGGTCCAAGGAAAATGAGCAGAAGGGCAAGGAAGATGCCTGGTCCTAACAGAACACCTCTAGTGTGCAAGGCTTGGGAAGGGATCCAGATATTTCAGGCTGGGGTCTCCAGCAAGCTTTAGGAAGCCTTACTGACAAATGCAAAATTGCAAAGAATATCTGATGGCATTGAATTATGGAATTGATTAGGAATGCCAAAGGAGTTCTGAAAATGAGAGGGTTAATGAGAGCCAAAATAGAATAGGGAAGGTCGACCTTCAGTTGCTGCTTAAAAACAGGTCAGGCTTGAGTAGGTGGAAGAGAAAGGAAATGACTCCTAAGTCCTCAAAAGTGAAGGCAAGAAGGGGCTGGGGATTCAGCTCAGCTGGTAGAGTGCCTGCCTCACAAGCACAAG
>JAJEJO010000117.1:645611-756721 GCA_020662805.1 Glaucomys volans
AGCAGACCTCTGGGCTACTTGACATTGAGACTGGGGTCAGCAAACATTAGCTAAGGAAACCTCTTTGTTGTGCCATATGTTGATCCCACTGCTGGGCCCCTCGCCCCAGCAGATCCCGCAGGCCACTCTTCTCCCTCTCACACTTAGCAGATTTACCAGCACAGCACCACCCAGGCCTGAGCTCTCGTCTTCATCTCTTTCACACAAATGCTTTATAGACACTGGTCTAGCTTTTAATCCTGCAACCCAGTGGTGCTCCATCTGGGCCACACATTGTCATCACCTGGGAGTCTTGCCACAGTCACACCTGCAGAGTCTGATTTTATGGATCTGGGGGCGCAACCAGAACGTCAGGACTTGTATAAGCTCCCGGACACATGCCAGTATGCAGACAAGGTTGAGAACCATTGGTTTCCTGCCTGCCAGAGAGAATTCACACCAGTCCCCCACCCTGCAGCCTGGCTCAGACAGAACAATTTGAGGCAAAATGCAAAGAATTTTAATTAGGTTGATAATGGCAGAACTGAAATTAGACTCCAAGTTTCCTGACTCCCATATGCGCCATTTGCCTCATGGCCAAGATGCTTACATTTAAAGTTTTCTTATCAACTTGATGGCCAAAGTGTGACCAGGAAAACAGAAGAAGCCTCCAAAGATTTCTTCACAATCGTCTTTATTAAGTCCATTAGTGCTTAATACCAGCTTCCTTTGTCAGAACTCACATTTGTATTATTCACCATGTTTTTTCAAGGTACTCCCAGCTCTTGTTGGCAGGAAGCAAAGCCTTTGCTTGGATTCTACTCCTCTGACTTTTGGTTATCAATTTCCAATAACTGGGAAAGAAGCTTAAATTTGAGTCAAAGGAGGCAATGGGGATGGGGGGGGTGTATACATCTCAACTTTTCTTTAATAGTAAATCCAGAAGTATAAATGAGTGAATAAATGTGTAAAAGGTTCTGAAGGTGAAGAATTAGGGAAGAGGGCATTCTTCCCTAATTCATTGCATGTATTATCTGTGCAACCCTATAATGCAGAATGAAAAGGAGCATTTTAAATAGGACACAGATTGCCATTGCTTTTGACCACATTTTAATGTGTGAGTTAAATCCACTTAGCACATAAAGATTACTCCCAATGCCCAAGGCACAGATGCTCCCAGTTGGAAATATTATTCTCATAAAAGTAAACAAGATAAACCATTGCATTGAACAGTATTAATTACACCAAATCATTAATGGAGATGTTATGTTTTTATTAGAATAACAACAGTAATGCAACCTGAAAAGTAATTTAAAGCACCTACATGCTTGCTTCCATGATCAAGTGTTCTTCTGTTTGAAAATAGGGCAGGAGAGGGATTGGAACCAGATGGACAAGAAAGTCATTTATAAGATGGAATTCAGGGTTGGTGGCAGAGCTCAGTGGGAGAGCACTTGCCAAGTATGTATGAGGTCCTATGTTCAATCCACAGTTTGGGGGGGTGGGGGCAGAAAATCAAGCAACAGTAGTCCTGCCCCTTTCTGCCGATCCCCAGAGAAGCAGCCACAGACTCACTGCCACCATGAGGAGGAGAGGGAGGAGGAGGATGGTAGCACAGTAGCCTACCTAATCCCTTACAATTCTAAGTATGCTTTCACATAAATTGTTTTATTGTCTCCTCATATCAATCTTGTGATTTTTTTCAGATAAGGAAACTGAGGCCTAGAGAGAGTTAAATTGGCTTGCCCAAAATCACACAGCAGGAAAAGGATTCTGGTTTTCATAACACAAATCAAAATATCATCTTCCTATTCTTAGACCTTTTACTCTTTCTTTTATTTTATAATGTATCACCATGACTTGATGCAAAATTAATGACACTAGACTTGACTTCTCTTAAACCTTAGCAGCATCATTACTTTCCCATTATGTTGTTAGTTTTCTGATTTCTGTTTTTAACAACAGAATATCAAAGAAGCAAAAGCAAAATATTTGTTTCACTTATGAGTTTAAAACTTGGCCAGCCAGTCAGATTTGTTAGAGAACCCATGTTGGAATAAATCAGAAACAATAACCATCACCAAGGGATGTAGCAAATCAGGTCATCCCCTGAGTAGGAAGAAGAAAGACAGCCACGGCAGCCTCTGAGATTCAACCACAGCAAGTCTCCAGAGCGCACCCCAGCACCCTTCCTAATCATGCCCCTGAGGCATATGCTGTTCCACCTGGAGAGTTGTTCCTGTATTTCTTTTCTCTTGATGATCAGTTTCTTGACGGCAAAGCTATAGGCTTTGGGTTTCCTTCCGCCCTGATCCCCTAAACTCCCTAATGTCTGTATCATCACCTCCACTTGCCAGGGCTGCCCTTGATGTTCACCTTTAACAGAATTTGCTTGCTTAAAACTGTTAAAAGGGGGAAGAAAAGTTTCATTGCTCTAATTCATGTCAAGCCCTGCATGGCTAAGAATGGCCTTTTCCTAATCCCCCTGCAGTGTTTTTATAGGGACATTTTCCTAGCTGTGTAACACCTTGATTGCCCATGGGAGAGAGTTATTATATAAAAGAAGATGCCAGAGCAAAGATTTAGTTTCTGGCATGAATCTTTGACCTGTGAAACTCGCTGCCTTTGCACTTACCTAGTAGATAAATGACCGACCTCTGGCCTCCGTGAGAGAAACCTCTGATAGACGAGCTCCTTCCAACAGGAAACCCTCCCCACAATGGTGCTTGCTATGGGTTGAGCTTCCCTGTACATTTAGAAATTCTGCTGGTAAGAAATTAGTGTAGGGGGTGGGGATGTAGCTCAGTTGGTAGAGGGCCTGCCTCACAATCACAAGTCCCTGGGTTCAATTACCAGCACTGCCAAAAAAAAGAAAAAAAGAAATTAGTATAGTATACTTTGTTTGGGATTGTTGCCTAATCAGCATTTGGGCCAGAAAAAGATTAAAAGGAAAAGTGTTCTTTAAGGAAGAAGGTATCAGATATGGCAGTTAAATCAGCAGACTACAGCCCACTGAGCAAATCCTATCTACCTGCCTAGTTTTGTAAAGAAAGTTTTATTGGCACACAGCCACACCCATTTGTGTCAGATTGTCTTTTGACTGCTTCCACACTGCAACAGCAAGGTTGAATGGTTGGAAAAGAAACCATGTGGCCCACAAAGCCTAGAATATTTACTGTCTGGCCCTTTACTAAAAAAAGATTTCCAACTCCCTGGTCTGTGTGATCCAAAAGCTTGTCCAGACCATTTTATCCTCATTCCCTGGGATCTTAACCTAAGTAAATCCCTGTGTTTCTTGATAGTTCACAAAAAAGCAATTTTCTATGAAGGAATAGAATGCTCCAGGAGTGGTTTAGACCTGGACAGAAACATAATCCACTGAAGTCGTGCTCCTACCTGCAGGACAGGAAACTAGTACAGTGCAGAGGCAGCAGGCCTAAGGCCTGTGGAGCCAGGCAGGTAACAGGAGCTGTGTAGGCTGAGTGGGGTCTGCAATGGACTTGAGAACCTGTGCCTACCTTTGGGCCCATCACCTCTCAGTTCCTGCCTTGTGGGAGTATGGACCCAGTGGCAGCAGAATCTCTGAATTTTTAGGACCTCCTGGAAATCTGTTTTTATGTAGTCTCTTAATACTTAAATATTGATTGCTGATTAAAATTTAAAATAAGGGACTGAGTGTAGCTCAGTGGTAGGGCACGTGCTTAGCATATACAAGGTCCTGAGTTCAATCTCCAGCACCCCTGTTAAAAAAAAAAAAAAAAATTCTAAATAAAAATAGCAAAGCAATCACACACAAACCTGCACATGGAAGTTTGTAGCAGCATTATTCATAAACTTGGACGCCAACAAGATGTCCTTCAACAGGTGATGAATAAATAAACTGCGGTGTGTCCAGACAATTGAATATTATTCAGCACTAAAAAGGAATGAACTATAAGGCACAAAAAGACACGGAGGGACCTCAGATGCACATTACTAAATGAAAGAAGCCAGTCTGAAAAGGCTGCATACTGTGTGATTCTGACAATATGACATTTTGGAAAATCAGAACTCCAGAGACAGTGAAAAGATCAGTGGTTGCCAGGGGCTGGGAGAGGGAGGGCTGAACAGACAGAGCCCAGAGGATTTTTAGGGTGTTAATACCCACCCTATGCTTTATGATACTGTAATGGTGCATACATGTCATTATACTCTTACCCAAACCTACAGAATATACAAAACAAAGAGTGAACCCTAACATAAACTGTGGACTTTGAGTGATAATGATATGTTGATGTAGGTTCATCGATTGTGACAAAGGTATTACTCTGGTGTGAAATGTTGATGACGGGTGTAGGATCAGGGGACAGGAAGGACAGCAGGTATATGGGAACTGTCTGTACTTAACACTGACTTTTGCTAAGAATCTAAAACGGCCTTTAAAAATAGTGTATTTTAAAAAATAATAGGACCAACTAGATGCATCTAGGTGTCAGATTCAACTCTCATCCACCAATTTGTAATTTCTGCTATGGACTCAACTGTAGAAGTCAGGCCAAGGTTCAGCCAAGGTGGCAGTCAGACAAATGGCTCCATCAGTGCCGTGGCAGAGGATGCCAGAGTGGTACAGCCATCACAGCACCAGGAAACCAGAACTGGCAATGAGATCTTGCAGTGCCTTCTGGGCTTGAGTATAGACCTAAAGGTGTGGCTTCTGTGGATGGCTGACCAGGCAGATGATAAGGATCTAACCAGTTGATTAGGATTCACACTCATTCTGACAGAGATCCAGTGACCAAAGTGGGCCACAACACAGCAGGTTGATCTAAGGATCCAGACAGAAGCATAATTACTTGAATTATGATTTAGGGTCAATGCTAGCTGACTAGCTCTTTAGATTAGTCAGGACTTTCTGGACAATATGACAAATTGTCATAATTTTGACAAATTGTCAAAATAGCTTAAGTAAAAAACAATAAAGGAATGAATCACTTATGTAACTGAAATGCCCCATGGCAGAGCTGACCTCAGGCAGCTTAGGTGCCCATTAGTCTATCTGGAGTCTGTATCTGCCTTGTCTTCGCCCTTCCACTCTCTGGCATGTTTCTTTGTTTCCATTTAGGCTGGCTCCACATGGTGACCTCCAGCATTACAGTATCTCATAGCTCGCATTCCCACTGGAGAAAGACTTGTCTTCCCCAATAGTCTCCATAAAATCCCCAGGATAGACTCTTAGTGAACTGATTTGGGTCATACACCCACTCAGAGTGGTAGAACTTGCATTTTTAATCAGGCCTGGGACCCTTGGCCAACATTTTTGTTTTCTGTGAATGGAAAAGGAGTATGGTAGCATTCAGAAACAGCAGAATTCCATGATACCAAGTTACCCAAGTTAGCAAGAGCTAGTAAAATTCTCTTCTCTTTGTCCCCCATGTCAAGGTCAGGGGAGAAGATAGATTCTAGAGTATCAGGCAAGTCATTTCAACGATGCCCTCATTTATAGCGAACTCTTATAAATATTGAAGAATGACGATGGAGGATGGCTCTGCTCAGTGGGAATTGTGAGATGTGCAGATGAAAAGGGGAATGAAGCTCTGGAACTTGTGACTGGCATTACATGCTTCACATTTTAGGTGGGATATAAGTGAAACATTAATACAGTATATAACAATTCTTTGGGCTAAAATCAAGTCTCCCATCTTAAATTAAGAAGATTAATTAGTTAATGTTTATAAAGTACTCTGCAGATATGCCCTTTTAAAATGCTAAGTATTCTAAAAGCTACACTATAGCATTTTACTAAATGTAAAAGATCTAACGTTCACCATTTCTTTGGCACAGGTTGGCAAGGATTCTTTTGGCAATGATTATATAGAAAACTTTAAACAGAATGATATTTCTACAGGTAAATTTTCATCTTTTTTAAAAGTGTTTATAAGTTTCTTCTGTGATCTTGTTTCAATAAAATTGAACATAGAACAGAATTATTACATCCTCCCCTGGTGGCCATAGAATTTGTATGCACAGCTTTGCCTGGTCTTATTTAAATGTCCTCTGGTTCTTTCATGTACATTCCTCCATGTGGCAATCAAGCAAGAGGAGGTTATGAACCTTCATCTCATGGACAAGTGACAAGGAAAAACAGATGATAAATTCACAAAAGATATTTTAAGAAAAGTCATTGTTAAAGCTGAAAACGGTCACAAATACCATCAAGGCTGAAACTGTTATTACAGAAGAGAAAATAGAAGGTCAGAGAGGTTCTTTGTTTTTTCAAGAACACCCAGAAAACTGGAACTAGAGCCAGGACTAGAATGAAGATCTTCTGACTCCAGTTCTGAGCTCTTTGCTGCTACCAGAGGCTGCCTGATCAACATTTCTGTTTACATGCCAGACCACAGTTCTTGATGAGATGAAAGCTTATGAGGATGAAGAAAATCAAACAAGTTCATTTTATAGTTCGACCTTTTGGTTTTTATCTCAAGTCTGACATTTTTTTTCAGTGAAGAAAATAAATGTGTTGATTTAGAAAAATGCATATGTATACAACTATGAGTAATTTTGGGGAACTGGAAGTGGGGCTGGTTTGATAGGTTGTTATTAATGCAAAAAAGGTGCTGCTAAATGTAAAGATGCCTATCCTCATTGTATAGGTGATGGGTATAAATTAGCACTAATTTCTTATTTTTTAACTCATTCCAGATGGTTAAAGGTTAAAAAGTTTTTCCAAGGATTAGTGTTGCATTGAAATTGTTGAAATAAGTTATCCATGCCAGGCTGCATGTACGTGATTGTAATTTTCTTTTTTTTTTCTTGTAGAATTTGCATATCAGACTAAAGATGCTGCTACAGGAACTGCTTCTATAATTGTCAATGATGAAGGTGTGTGTTTCGCATATTAGAGTGTCATTTCCTAAAACAGTTCATCTTCAGAGCTAGATTGGAAGCATCCATTTTAATCCTCATCTTATGGACCTCTTATCACATGCACATTTCACGGCCTAACGTGAATTTTCCAATCCAAATGTTTCCCATTTTTATACTCATGTTGATTGTTAAAATACATAATGGCTTACTCATCTGATACCTATGAAGCATTATAGTTCCTCCGATATTTATATTCCGTTATGTTCCCATTACCCTTCATGTGAATTCAGAATTGACATTTGTCTCTAAAAGCAGTCAAGTATTATCTGTTATTTCCATTACACTGGGTAAGTAAATGTAAATAGGTGCAAAAGAAAGTTTGATGAATCATATTTATAGAATATTTACTGAGTAAATGGCAGCAACTAATTACTTCTAACTTATCATTAGTGTTCAATTTTGTCTGCTCTTTAAACAGCAATCAGATTTCAAAAGTCTATACACCTAAGTGTGCCACAAGGCTTTACCACAGTTAAAACACTGATCTTTAAGTGATTACCTTCAAGTTAGGCTTTCATAATTTCTGCCAATTGTTTTAAGTGTAAAAACACCTACACAAGATTTTTTAGAATCAGGATTCATATTCACAAAGACATTTGTGCATTTCATGGGCACCTAGGACAGATCTAATACATTGCAGGCAGTCAGTGTGTTTTGTGTTAGATTAGGATTTATCAAAATATGTCTTTTAGCATTTGGGAGGTTGAGACAGGAGGATCGTGAGTTCAAAGCCAGCCTCAGCAACTTAGCGAGGCCCTAAGCAACTCAGTGAGACCCTGTCTCTAAATAAAATACAAAATAGGGCTGGGGATGTAGCTCAGTGGTGGAGTGCCCCTGGATTCAATCCCCAGTACCAAAAAAAAAAAAATATATATATATATATGTCTTTTATTTATACAGGGCCCCCCCTTATCTGTGGGGGAACACATTTCAAGATACCCAGGGTACTACTGAGCCCTGTGTAGGCCATGTTTTATCCTATATCGTATACATCATTGCCAATGATAAATTTTATTTTATGAATTAGGACCAGCAAGAGATGAGCAATAGTAACTAATAACAACAGAATTATTATAACAATTTTCTATAATAAAATTATCTGAATGTAGTTTCTTTATTTCAAAATCTCTTATGCTGTACCCACCCCTTTGGTGAGGTGTATGACACAGTGCCTGCGTGATAAGACAAAGTAAGATGAATGACGTAGGCATCGTAGCTTTAGGCAGCTATGTCAGGGTTACTTGACCACTGCCAGGTCTCGCAATTGACATGAAAATCAAGACAGCTATCGACACTACCTGCTGGGTAGTGTGTGTGGACGACGTTGGACAAGGGATGATCCATATCCCAGATGGGCTGGAGTCAGATGGCAGGAGGTTTCCATATGCTACTCAGAATGACATGCAATTTAAAACCTATGAATTGTTTATTTCTGGAATTTTGTGTTTAATACTTTTGGACCATGTTTGACCACAGTAACCGAAACCATGGAAAGCAAGAACACAGAAAGGGGGACTAATGTGACGCAGTTTTACAAGATCAATTTGCATAGATGTGGGATTCTTAACTCGACTTTAGTGATCCTAAAGCTGCAGAAATTTTTAAAATTCCATTTAAAGACAGTAGATAAAAGGTTTCACTCTAACAATAGAAAGTCTGTGTTCCTTACGTTAAGCTACCTCTTAAGTAATTATTGCTGCCAACATCAGCTCATTCCTTGTCTTAAACCTCTTATTTTGTTCCAGGGGTAGCTTTCTCTTTACCTGTGAAACAAAATCTGCATTTTCCACGAAGAGGTGTAATTTCACATTATATATTCGCGCCTATTATGGTAGACTGTGCCTGGTTCATAGTGTGGCAGTGCCTTTTAGAGTAGGGACTGCAGAAGACCTAGGGCAAATGCAGAAATGGGACAGTCAACTCCTTTTGTTGAGGGATTGAGTACACAAGGTAAAGTCCTGAGTTGCATTTTGACAAGTTCAATTTGAGGCATGGAAGAGCGAGCCACAGGATAGACAGCTGTAGTCCTGGGCTTGTTGCTCAGTCCAGAAATGCAAATTTGGAGGTCAGAACACAGGCTACAGTTGCCTCCAACTTGGAGAATGAGACCAGTTCAGGAAGGAGAGATGCTGTCTTTCAGCAAGTGGGTACTTTGAATTTTTCCAGGACCAAGGTTGGGTTTGTGCTAAACCATCCCACTTTATTAAGTCCTCCTCCTCCTAGCCAGCAAACACATCTGTGGTAAGATGATAGGCTAAAATTTGTTCTGTGCTGAGAGGTAATTTTAGGTCATGTCTATACACGATCAGCACAAGCAGCCTGGAGCACACACAAATGCCTGCTGCAACTCATTCCCCTAGATCAGTGCCATCCAGCAGAAGGAATATGCAAGCCACATGTGGGATTTTAAATTGTCTAGGAGCCACATTTTAAAAAGTAAAATGAAACAGGTAAACTTAATTTTGACACTGTTTACTTAGCCAGAAATCCAAAATGTTATCATATCAACATGTAATCAAAATTTTCTTTTGAAATTTAAAACCTTTTAAATATTTTAAAAGTTGAGATTTTTACCTCCTTTTCTCGATACTGTCTGAAACCCACTCTGTATTTTTTACACTTAAAGCACAATCTCAATTGAAACTAGCCACATTCCAAGTGTTTAACGGCCATATGTGCTACTGTGACTACTGTGTTGAAGGATACAGCTCGTAAGAGTTCACCTGACAGAGGTGCACCATGGCCCCTCTGCCATGTTGGAGGATTACAGAGAGTGGGCCCAGGTGATGGGAACGTATCGATTCCTTGGTCCTGTCTACTCAGTTTGACCTGGTATAGTATAGGCCAAATATTCTCTATCTGGTGCAATTTTCTGTGTGCTATATAGTATAAAATGTGTTTCGATTGACAGAATGACTTCTTAGACATCGGGTACATACATCAACTTTTTTGTATACAACAGAGCATTAGTTTTGAGCATTATACAAGTTTATTCCTATTTATACTCATCTATATGTCTTCAATTGTTTACAATTCAGAATCTTTATAATATACATTTATCAGCCATTTCCCATAAAGTAAATTTTTAAGTATGTTATATATAATTTGTCCACTAGTATTCTTTATATCTAGGAGTATTAATAAGGGAAACCTTTTAAAGATTTTGCTCAAACTAATCAGAATAAGCCAGGCCAGGTAGCACTTACCTATAGTCTCTGCTACTCAGAAGGCCAAGGCAAGAGGATGGCTTAAGCCCAGGAGTTCAAGGTCAGTCTGGAAAACGTAGTGAGACCCCCGTCTCCTAAAAAAAAAGTAATCAGAATAATATGAATCTCACAGAGACATTCCAGAAGATACATTTGAAACACAAAATTTAATCTGAATGTCCTGAAAATGTCAAAATTAATACTTGCAATGCATTTTGTATAATAGCTTTATAAAAATGATTATAACATTATAGAAAATCATTGCTTGGCTTTGCTTGGTTTTAGTATAAATATGTAGAATTTCTTTACAGGCCAGAATATCATCGTCATAGTGGCAGGAGCAAATTTACTTTTGAATACAGAAGACCTGAGAGAGGCAGCCAGTGTCATTAGCCAAGCCAAAGTCATGATCTGCCAGCTAGAAATAACTCCAGCAGCTTCTTTGGAAGCCCTGACAATGGCCCACAGCAATGGAGGTAATTTTACATATTTGTCACTCTTTCTGTAAAAGCTTTTATCACTGTCTTAATTAAAGTTAACCTTTTAAGTTAAGCAAAGCAATACTTTTTCTGTAGTAAAATATTCGTTCCTCCATCTGTGAGATTCACTGTCTTGTAGTTCTCAACAACATTAGAAAGACTTACAAATAGGACAAAAGCAATGTGAAGAGCATCTCTGACATCCCACAGTATAAATCTGCAGTCTTGTTAGCAGAAGTGATATAGGGAGTAATTAGAATCTCTGAAAGAGCATTGTCTGAGATACACCCTTGGTCGTGAGATGTCCTCCATCTGAGGAGCAGAAGTTAAGCTGCGTGTCATGTCCATTCAAACAACCAAAGACTATTTGTATGTAATGTTTTCTGTGTTATCGATGTGCATAAAGTGGCTCTTTTGTTTGATCTTTGATTTTGGAACTGTTTAAACCTACCAAAATAGGCAAAGCTGCATAATGAAACTGATCACCCAGCAGTTATCAACCTGAGGTTAATTTTATTTCATCTTTTCTCCTACCAACTCCTCTTCCTCTGGCAAGTAACAGATAAACAGATTTTTTTAATACTTCCTGCTGCTTTTTCTCCATCGCCTAGAGGGAAAAGCATTTTCTGAGTTAGAATCCCATTTCTGTCCCTGTTAGCTTTATGGTCTTAGCAGAATTAGCTGATTTTTCTGAACCTGTCTGTAAAATGCAAATAGAAATATGCCCTACAGAATTATTCTACAAAAGGAATGAAATAAAATGTGGTGCCAACCATGGGATTTGTACAAGCCAACAAATCCCAATTTTCTTCTCTCCATTCACTTCTCTCTTTACATTAAAATTAAGATAATATCCTGATCTAGCACTATTTGGTAAAAAATAAAAATAAAAAGTAGCCACTCTAAGGCAATGACTTCTGTTTGATGTTGTGTTCTGTTTGATTATTTCTTTGATTTGTAGTATGAATAAAATAGAGAACCACATTGACTTTTGCAGATAATACTTTCTCAGCAAGAGAAAAAACTAAAAGAAGAAGAAGAAAAAGAACAGAGAGAGAGCAAGAGAGAGTGTGTGTGTGTGTGTGTGTGTGTGTGTGTGTGGTGTTATATAGCAGTCAGTGGAAAATAAACCACTGAAATGATTTTGTGGAGAATTTTAAAGTGTATGTCCTGATTTAACAAATTTTCCTCTTGGCAAAACAATGTGCTGTGGCAAATTCTCACTGACATTTACTGTATTTTTAATGGACGGGAAGCTGTCAGAAAGAATTCTAAGCCAAAACCCCTTTGGTTACATTTTCTGGAAGTATCACAGATAAAGGCTAATGCTCCTGGTAAGCATTCTCTGCACTGTGCTGCTCTCAGTCAGGAGCTGTGAATATAATGTGCCCTTCACCCTTGCTCCTGTCTTTGTGTAAATCAAAGTAAATTCTCAAATAACTTCTCTTTCTTTTCCACTGTCCCATGTTTCTCAGCTCACTGTTTCCTCTGTCCTAGTGGGTGGCCTGTTACCCACCCAGCTTGAGGAAGAGAGGAAGGTACAGCCACAGTGAGGAGCTAACCTCTCACAGGTGAGGCTAGAGTACCCTCTTGGGCAGGCAGCCTGACCTCAGACTGTCATTGGGGTGGGATCCAGAAATGCTTCCTCTGTCATCTGCCATGCAGCTGTTCCATCTGAGGAGCTGGAAATCCTGTAACATCCAAAAGAGGGGTAGGTTAAGATGAGCCATGACCACCCAGCCTATTTCACGTTTTAGCTCAGAGACAGTGTGCCTAAGTTTTAAGTCTACATGATCTTTCCTGTATTGTAGTCCCTTCTTAACTGAGGGAAATACATTCCAAGACTCCCAGTAGAAGTCTGAGACCTCGGATAGTCCCAGCTCTATAACTCAATTTTTTCCATCTTAGGCACTCATCACATACTGTGACCACAACTTTTGCAGTTTGATATACATAACAGCAAAACTTGTGCTAATTTATTTTCCCTTCTTTAAAATTTTATGGATAGAAGATTCATTCTTGCTGTAGAGTTTAGCAATCTTAGCATGTAATTTTTTCTTTCTGTATTATCTCAAGAACTTTCACCTCTTTCACCTAAAGGAACCACTTTATGGCTTCTGTTTGGCAAATATCAAGTTGCCAGCATCACTGCTCTTGCACTTTGGAGCTATTATAAGTGAAAAAGGTTTACTTGTACAGAAGTACCATGAGACCACAGCCGTTAATTTGATAACCATGATGGCTCTTAAGTGACTATGCTGGTGATACCATGTGGGGAGGCTGGACAGAGGAACCATTCACATCCCCAGTGGGGTGCACTGGGATGACCTGAGATTCATCACATGACTCAGAATGGTGTACAATTTTAAATTTATGAATCGCTTATTTCTGGAATTTTCCATTTAATATTTTTAGACCCTGGTTGACCTTGGGTAACTAAAACTGTGGAAAGCAAAACCACAGATGGCAGGGCCGGGGGTGGGGGTTAATTGTGTAATAATATTGAAAGTAATAACACCTTGCATTTAAATGTACTTTATAGCTTATAAGATTCTTTCTTGCCTGTTTAATCTTCAGAAAAACCTTATGACAGAAATTTGGCAGCCATTGTTCTCTCAGGATTAAAGGTGAAGAGACTGAGACTCAGAGAGGGTTAGTAAGTTGTACAGCTAACATCACACTTTTAGTATGTGTGGAAATAGAATTTCAGACTACAAGACCCAAGTTCTGTCTCGTAGACCACATTTTAAAAAGAAACTGCCACATGCCATTACTTCAAGGAACTGAGCCATTATGAAGAAGTACCTCTAGAAGAGTAAGATCCATACATTTTGACAACATCCAGCACGTAGCCTAAGCTTTGAGAGTTTCTGCTATTCACAAAGCAGTGAAGAGTGCAGTATGAGTTTACATCAGATCCCACCATTATGTACGACACTAATGCACCAATTTTAAAAATGTGGAAAAAAATAAAATTCAAAAAAGTGAAAAGGCCCTAGAGTGTTTTCAGCAATGTGTTGCCACACACTCCAGTACAGCACACACACAAGCACACATTCACACACTCGCCTCTGTCTAATCAGGCAGCTTTCTCTGGCCAAGTCAGGGGCCACTGTTGTTAGGTAACAGCCAGCTGCACCTATGAATAGGGTGTGTGTGCCCATATATTTAGCATGTGTGTGCATTTAGTGTGTCTTCATTTTCACAAGTGTGGTGTAGTGAAAGGAGAGTGCTAGTTTGAAATTCAGGTAGAATGGTTTTGAATTCAGAATCAATCACTAGCAAATACGGAGCCTCAGTCAAGAAGCAACTTCTTGCCCAGGGCTTCCAATTCTTCTGTGAAACAAGAGAATTGGGCTGAGAGCTCTCAACTCATTTATGTCACCATGGACTGATCACAGAGCAGAGTAGGCAAAGCTAATCATCTGCTGAGCACTGAGTGTCAACATAGGTGCTGATCAGCATTATGCCATCTCAAGAAAGATAGGAAAGTTCTCATTGTCATCATCATCTGACTTTATTGTCATAGCTCTCTTATCTTCATTGCTTCCCAGAAGTAAAATTTGAATTATATACCTTGTATGACTAGATTATATCTATCAATTATTAAAATACATAGGAGGACTGGGGTTGTAGCTCAGTGGTAGAGCACTTGACTAGCATGTGTGAGGCACTGGGTTCAATCCTCAGCACCACATAAAAATAAAAAAATAAAGGTATTTAGTCCATCTGCAACTAAAAATATTTTTTAAAAATCCAAAGGACATGTTCCCTCCATCTTTGAATATACTCTGAAAACTCTCTCCTTGTCTTACCACAACATCAAAAAAAAATTGGTAGCCCTGAATAGCCCCCATCCCTGAAAGGTCACAGTGCAGTGGGTGGGGGCCCACTGCAGAGCTAATGCTGCAGCTGCTTGTGATGAAATTTTGCATGTTGGTTCTGGTCTTTATATCCATTTCAAAGCAATGGAACATTACAAGAACAATTATAAATAATTGAAACTGTAAGATCGCCAAGATTAAATCCTAGGTATGATACAATGTATCTTTTAATGCAACTTTAGTCCTTTTCCATTTGGCAAACACAACTCCTTGGCTGGCCACCTAGACTTTCACAATAACATTGTCCAGCACATGACCCAAATTTGGAGAGATTTTGACACTCAAGTTACAAAAAAGAGCCTCTAGTGTAAGAGATAGCCAAGCCAATATTTTGGGGATCCCAGCCTTCTTACAGTTTCTTTGATTAGGGTGATTTATTCCCCCTTCTCTGAGCTAGTTCTTAGAGTCAACTGTCCAACCCTACACTCACCCCTACCCCACCCCCAAAACTATTAATAGATTCCCCCTCATTGCCCTATCTTTTAGCCTACCAGCTTCTCCCCCAGGTCTCACCAGTTCCTCGTTGACATTGCTGTGTCAGCCATTGACATGTGGCTAAGGTAACCAGAAGTTTAGTCCATCTCACATTGTAATGAATAATTACTGTTGGGTGCTGCCAGTCACCTCTGCAACTCCAGGTCACTCCATGATATACTGTGTGTTCTCTTGTTTTGCCTAGTCCCAGGATGACATCATCTTTTCCATCTTGTCTTACAAATTTGCACTCCTCTTTGATTAACTTAACCACATCTACTAATTTTTTATGCATCTTCATGGTGGTAAAGTGTTTCTGCTCATTTATGGACGCATGGGCCAAGAAGTCTTTTTTTAATGGTGTCTCCATTTTTAATGGTGTCTTCAAAAATAGTTTCTATTTTTATCTTGGCATTGATTTCTAATTTTTATTCAATTTGATCTGGGTGGGTGTCTCCACTTTTTTTTCCCCTCAACTTCGTTACTCTAAACCTGTGTATCAAACTGTAAGCCTCTGTATGCAGTTGCTATTGGTAAGAATGCTGTCCCTCAGTAAAATATCAGCAAATAAGATGTGATCAATTTTTATACAATTTTATGGCCAGTTGTAAAGTTCTTCATTCTAACTATTGATACTTAAAATTCATTGTAATTGTTTTAAAATCTGTGGATTTGGTAGAAGATGGCTGAGAATCCTTCTGGTTCTGGGCTTTTCTTTGTTGGCAGGCTTTTGATGGCTTCTTCAATTTCCTTACTTGAAATTAGTCTATTTAAATTTTCTGTATCCTCCTGGTTCAGTTTGAGTGGTCATATGTCTCTAGGAATTTGTCAATGTCTTCAAATTTTCTAGCTCATTGGACATAAATTTTCAAAATAGTTATCTTCATTTCATTAGTATCTGTGGTGGTATTTCCTTTTTTATCATGGATTTTCATTTATCTCTCTTTTGGTTAGCTTGACTAAGAATTTTATCAATTTTGTTTATTCTTTCAAAGAACCAACTTTTCGTTTCATTGATTTTTTTATTTTTTTTAGTCTCAATTCCATTGATTTCAGCACTGATTTTAATTATTTCCTATCTTCTGTTGATTTGGGTGTCGATTTTTTCGTCTTTTGTAGGACCCTGAGATGTAATGTTAGAGAAGTTATTTGGTCTTTCTAGTCTTTTAACATATGGACTCAAATGCTATGAACTTCCCTCTTAGAACTGCCTTCATAGAAGGAGGCTGAGACAGGAGGATCACAAGTTCAAAAACCAGCCTCAGCAACATTGAGGTTCTAAGTAACTCAGTGAGACCCTGTCTCTAAATAAAATACAAAATAGGGCTGGGGATGTGGCTCAGTGGTTGAGTGCCCCTGAGTTCAATCCCAAGTACCAAAAAAGAATTACCTTCCTAGTCTTCCAGAGATTTTGATATGTTGTATCTCTACTTTCGTTTACCTCTAAGTATTTTTTTATTTCACTCCTGTGTTCTTCTGCTATCCATTCATTATTCAATAGTGAATTATTTAGTCCCAGGTATTATTTTTATCTTGGCATTGATTTCTAATTTTATTCAATTTGATCTGATAGAATGCAAGGTATTATATTATCTCTGTGTTTTATTTGCTAGGAGTTACTTTGTGTCCTAAAATGTGGTCTATTTTAGAAACTGTTCCATGTACTGTTGAGAGAAGTGTATTCAGTCACTGATGAATATTTTTATATATATATATATATGTTAAGTCTAAATTATTAATTGTACTTTTTAGTTCTGTATCTTCTTTATTAATTTTTTGTTTGGAAGATAGATCTAGTAATGAGAGAGGTATATTAAAGTCATTCAGTATTACTGTGTGTGCTCTATTTGATTCTTGATATCAAGAAGGGTTTGTTGGGTGTATGTAGATTCTCCACTATTTGGGGCATAAAATTCAAAGTAGATCAAAGACCAAGGAATTAAACCAGAAACCCTGCTCATACTGGAAGAAAGTGTAGGCTCAGTACTCCATCATGTCCAGTCGGAAACTGGCTTCCTTAACCAGACTTTTAAAGCACAAGCAGTAAAATCAAGAATCAATAAATGGGATGGTATCAAACTAAAAAGCTTCTTCACAGCAAAGGAAACAATCAAGAATGTGAAGAGAGTGCCTACAAAGTGGGAGAAAATCTTTGCCATATGCATCTCAGATAGGGCATTAATTTCCAGGATATATAAAGAACTCAAAAAACTTAACCCCAAAAAACAAATAACCCAATCAATAAATGGGCAAACTACCTGAACAGGCACTTCTCAAAAGAAGAAATGTGAATGGTCAACAAATATATGAAATAATGTTCAACATCTCAAGAGAGAATTGCAAATTAAAACTACATGAAGCCAGGCGTGGTGGCTCACGCCTGTAATCCAAGCGACTCGGGAGGCTGAGTCAGGAGGATCGCGAGTTCAAAGCCAGCCTCAGCAACTTAGCGAGGCCCTAAGCAACTCAGTGAGACCCTGTCTCTAAATAGAATACAAAATAGGGCTGGGGATGTGACTCAGTGGCCGAGTGCTCCTGAGTTCAATCCCCGGTTCCAAAAAAAAAACTACATGAGATTTCATCTCACTCCATTTGGAATGGCAGTTACCAAGACTACAAGTAACAAATGTTGGCGAAGATGTGGGAGAAAAGGTACAACCCCAAAGGTATACATTGCTGATGGGACTACAAATTGGTGCGACCACTCTGGAAAGCAGTATAGAAATTTCTCAAAAAACTAGGAATGGAATCACCATTTGACCCAACTATCCCAGTCCTGGATATATCTCCAAAGGATTTAAAATCAGCACACTACAGTGATGTAACCACATCAATGTTTATAGCAGCTCAGTTCACAATTAGCTAACCTATGGAGCCAACCTAGGTGCCCTTCAGCAGATGAATGAAGAAAATGTGGTATATATACATAATGGAGTATTACTTGGCCATTAAGAAGAATGACTGTGACATTTGCCAGTAAATGGATGAATCTGTAGACTATCATGCTAAGTAAAATAAGCCAGAATGCAAAAGCCAAAGGTCAAATGTTTTCTCTGGTGTGTGGAAGCTAACCCACAATAAGTGGGGAAGAGGAAGAATAGAAGTTCATTGGATTAGACAAAGGGGAATAAAGGAAAGGGAGAGGGAGTTAGGGAAAGAAAAGACAGTGTGAATCTGACATAATTTTCCAATGTACATATATGAATACACCACAGTGAATCCCACCATTGTGTACATCCACAGAATGGGGTCCTAATTAGAGCAAGACATATTTCATGCTTGTGTAATTATATCAAAATAGATTCTATCATGTATAACTAAAACCAAAATAAAATTCATGGGTTTTTTTAAATATATTTTTTTTCTTTGAAATGGGGGGGGTCTCACTATGTTGACCAGTTGGTCTCAAATGAGCTCAAGTGATTCTTCTATCTCAGCCTCCCACATAGCTAGGACCACAGGTGTGTACCACCCTGCCCAACTGAAAATTGTTTTGATTGTAGGAATTTTAAAAAATGTAGGGACATAGAATACTATGGTAAGCCCATATACACTCTCATTTAGCTTCAATTGTCAAAACATGGCCAGTGTTGTCTCATCTACCCCAACTCATTACTCCTTGCCCTCCACTGCAAAAACCCAGATATTATATCATTTCATTAACAGTGTACCTGTTTTTTGAGGGACGATTAAGTGCATGATGTACAGCACTTAATCTGTGGTCAGAATTATTCCCATTAGCCTTTTATAACTAACCACTTATTCAGTTAGTAACTTCTCAGACTTTTTCTCCTGTATGCCAATATATAAATTTAAACATACAGGTAGTTATGTTTTTGTGTTTTATTTAAAAAGAATGGTTGGTACAAACCTTCCTTTTGTTTACTTCCAAACAAGTAAATTATAGAAATCTTTCTCTGACAAAGCAGAGAGCTACTTCATTCTTTTTAGCAGCTGCGTATACATCAGATATATGTCATAATTTTTTTAACCAATCCATTTGATAGATGTGTAGGTCTCTTTTTGTATTTTTCTATCACAGAGCCCATGAGCATCATCGTGTATCAAATTTGAATGCCTATGGATTTCTGAAGCATAGGTTTAGAAAAGGAATTGCTTAGCAGGCGTGGTGCACCTTGCCTGTCATCCCAGCAACTTGGGAAACTGAGACAGGAGAATCTCAAGTTCAAGACCAGCCTCAGCAATTTAACAAGGCTAGTGAGATCCTTGTCTCAAAAAATAAAAAGACCTAGCAGCTTGGGAGACTGAGGCAGGAGATTTGCAAGTTCAAAACCAGCCTCAGCAAAAGCAAGACACTAAGCAACTCAGTGAGACCCTGTTTCTAAATAAAATACAAAATAGGGCTGGGGATGTGGCTCAGTGGCCCAGTGCCCCTAAGTTCAATCCCTGGTATCTCCCCCAAATAAATAAATAGGGCCAGGGATGTGACTCAGTGGTTAAGCACCCCTGGGCTCAGTCCCTTGTACCAAAAAAGAAAGAAAAGAAGGAAGAAAGGGGAAGGAAAGAAGGAAAAGGAATTGCTAGATTGGGTATCTTTGGGGGGAAGAAAAAGGAAATTCTACAGGAATGACATTTCCCTGCTGCTCCATATTGGTACCTTGCTCTAACCTATGCTCTGATGCTGATGAGTGCCAGTTTGAAGATCACCCTAGGTGGGCTTGAGGCAAATAGGGAACAATATAGTGCTCAGAAAACTTAAAGAGTATGTGGGTGTGTTCGAGTGCTGGGCACCGAGGACCTTTATGCATTCCTGACATCTCTAAGACCTCACAAGAGTGGAAGAGCCAATGAGCGAGATTGTTGCCAGGCTACACACTCCACAGAAGGCAGAGAGATGGGTGGACAGGCGGGGGTGTCGGGCTGTGTGTAAAGGACAATATAATAACAGTAATAATCCTTTACATTTATACAACACTTTACAGTGTACCCAGGGCTTTTATGTCCATTTTCTAATTGAAGCTGCACAATAGCCCTGTGGAAAATTCTGAGCTGCCAAAAATATACCATGGAATTTCTGTGGGTGGCCATTATGGAATCTAAAATAAGAAAAATGTGGGAATAGTGTTAGCCCATACTGGACAGGACCACTGGCTGAACCAAAACATTATATAAGACCTAGGGGGCAGAAGTAGACTAGATAGCCTCATGGGACTGCAGTAGTGGTCTGTTTCCATCAGCCACGTGCTGGTTAGCATCTTCCCAGGAATGTGGGAGAGATCACTGCCAAGCTAGCTATGTGAGAGCCACCAGGAGACCCTGATCTTACCCCCAGAGATTCTAACTCCGTGGGTTTGAGGTGGAGTCCAGAAATCGTGCATTTGAGCAAGCATTCAACTGCAACAGTAGTCAGATGAGATGAGACTACTTAACACCTAAGTCAGTGAACCCAGGTTGAGGAAAAGAAGACCAGCCAATCCAGTTTAGTATACTGCAGGATATATTTGGGAGGCATGTAAAAGACACGTGTACCTGAGTTGTGGTAAGGAGGTTGCTTCCTGCAAGTGCAATTTCGGAAGACTTTAAAATAATTTAGAGTTTTATACCAAAGGCTATTTCACGATGTCATGAATTGGGATTGGAGGCATGTATTGCTTAGACAGAGTTCTGACCTACAGAAGCTATTTCAGAGAGGACCAAACTCTGAACTTAAAGTCAGAGGACCCTGGGTAAGGACCCTGCCTGACGACATCCCAGGGAAGGGCCTTCCACATAGGATCTCTTCTCTCAACCTTGTTTTCCTCCTGAGAAAATTGTACTTCTCCTGTCACTGTGATGGTGGTGACCTTCTCCTTTCCCACTAATGCAATTTCCATCCATCCTTCTCAAGTCACCTCCTGGTCTGAGCTACCATTCAGCCTCTGACAGAATTTCTCCTCCTCTCTTAATTTTTTTTTTAATGTTCTCTGATCGCTCACCAAAGCCAAGAATGTAAGCGTGTGTGTGTGTGTCTGTGTGTCTGTGTGTGTGTGTTGTGTGTCATGTGACATTTGGGAGGCATGTATGGGTATACAAAATACACATATGTACTTGAGTTTCCTACATACTATTCTTATCAAGAAAGTTTTAAACTCTTCATTGTTTCTTTTCTGTGATCTCTTTTTTCTTCCTTAGAAAATGGATTTATGAACTAGCTTTGCAACTGAGCACTTACAGGAACCCACAAAAATCTTCACCTGCCTATTCACACTCACACATGACCTTTCATGCCACAACATTTTTATTCCTCTTTAATGTTCTCACTGCCCTTACCTTAACTCTGTAATCACCTTCGTTGTAAATATTAATGCTTGCCCTTGAAGCTGAAATGTTGTAAAGTAAAAAAATAGAGGAAATGGAAATAAGAAGGAAGGGGTGCTCAGCTATCATGGAGATTGAGATTTCAGACTTTTCTACATCTGTACTTAATGGATATTTAATCTGATGAACGTAAACATGATTGCAATCAGGGATTTGTCCTGCCAAATGTCTGTAAATGTGCCATATTAAAAATGATAACCATCGAACCCCTTTCCCATTTCTTTGTAGTGAAAACATTGTTCAATCCGGCTCCTGCCATTGCCAACCTGGATCCGAAGTTCTACAGCCTCTCGGATGTGTTCTGCTGCAATGAAAGCGAGGTGAGGAGGAACTGGTTCCATCACGCTATGAGAAACTGAAAGACTTGCATGTAAGGGGATAAAGCAGAGGCAGGATGATCCACATCGATTCAATCACGACTCTCAGACCTAGTGAACACAGATTTT
Organism: Glaucomys volans; assembly: GCA_020662805.1. Lineage (NCBI taxonomy): Eukaryota > Metazoa > Chordata > Mammalia > Rodentia > Sciuridae > Glaucomys > Glaucomys volans. The sequence continues at coordinate 667,304 of JAJEJO010000117.1, forward strand.
CAGTTTGCTGGGGTGTGTAGAAAAGGAAATTAGTAAGTTCTGGGGGTTGGGGGAATTCTGAGAGTCACCTCCATAATGTGGTACTTATCAAAACCTGTTAGTCTCCTCTCTGCCCTTACACTCTTGGTGTTTTGTTTTCTTTTCTAATTATTCCATATTTTGTGAACTAATTAGCATTAGACTTGCCAGGTTGAGCAAATAAAAATACAGATGCCCAGATAAATTTGAATTTCAGATAGTCAGTGAATAATATACTAAACATATTTATGCTATAAAATATTTGTTGTTTATCTGAAATTCAGATTTAGCTAAGCTTCCTGTACTTTATCCAACAACCCTAGTTAGTACACAACCCCTGTGTTACCCTAGTTAGTATACAACTGCCTTCTGTAGTGAGACCCTGTGACAGCATTGGTGGACAGACACAGGTTCTTCATGATACCACAGCAGAGTCCTTGGGGGCCGCTGCATGAGGGTCATAATGTACTTATCTGCACAAAATCTCTCTATGTTGATATGAGGCTATTCTCTTATCAGTGTTTTTAGAAAGAAAATTCAGTATTTCTTCATTTTTATAGGTTAGACAGCATTAGAGTAGAGCTCTCTCCCATCATTGTGATACGGGACCTGCATACACATTGGCAAATGCAATGTGCACAGAGGAGAATGTCATTAATGAACTGTAATGGTCTTTTTCTATTTAGTTCAAGGCTGAATGAAGGTCTCTAGGATTTCTTGACCTGCTTTTTTGATAATTTCATCTCTTAGAACAGAGAAGACACAGAAAAGAAGACTGCTACATGGAAACTAATTTTAACAAACCACAACAGGTTATGCAATATTTTCGAGCAACCACCGTAGCCAGACATTGGACTCAGAAAAAGGAATTATGGAAAATAGTGGCCTTTTCACAATAAGAGGTTACATTACCCTCAACTGCCAAATTGGCTCAGATTTCCCTGCCAGATACTCACACAGAACTCTTTATTCTTCAAACACTCATCACAGCCCAAAATGATTTATTCAGTCCTATCTTATCCATTAAATTACAAGTTCCATGAGGACAGGGCATCTGTCCTATTCACTCTTATATCCCCAATGGCTATCCCTGTATGTATATGTTATCTATTGCTGAGTAATAAATTACCCCCAGAATTCATTGGCTTATAGCTATAATTATTGTCATTCACAGTTTCCATGTATCAGGAATTCAAATAGAACACATTATGGTTTGTCTTTGCTCCATAATGCCTGGGGCCTCCATGGGAAGACTCAAAGACTGAGGGATGGAATTACCCTTTTTTTTTTTTTTTTTTTTTTTTTTGTGGAACCAGGGATTGAACTCAGGGACACTCGGCCACTGAGCCACATCCCCAGCCCTATTTTGTATTTTATTTAGAGACAGGGTCTCACTGAGTTGCTTAGTGCCTCGCTAAGTTGCTGAGGCTGGCTTTGAACTTGCGATCCTCCTGACTCAGCCTCCCGAGTCGCTTGGATTACAGGCGTGCGCCACCACACCCAGCACCTGAAGTCTTTTTTACTCATATGCTGGCTCTGGACAGGAGGACAGAGACGCTGCCTCTGAGCAGGAGGGAAACCGAGCCAGCCGATGACTTAAAAGTTTTCATTGTCAATGTCCTAATCACTGCAAAGCAAGAACTCTTTATGACCAGTCTAATACCTTGCTCTGGTTTAAAGACCTGTGGGCGCCTGATAAATAGAACTCTAAATCCACTAGAAAGGTAGAGATGGGCCAGGTGGGAAATAAAGTGTAAAGACTTGTCCATCTTGGGGCTGGGGTCATGGCTCAGTGGAAGAGCACTTGCCTAGCATGTGTGAAGCACTGGGTTCCACTCTCAGCACCACATATAAATAAATGAATAAAATAAAGGTCCATCAACATCTAAAAATTTAAAAAAGAAAAGACTGTCCATCTGACAGCAAGGAGAGTGTTGTGCACACAAAGCAACATGACCCACCAAACAACCTGAAAAGTCAGCAGTCTGAAGATGAATTTGCCCCAGAGGAAATTCAAATAATAAAACAATGCAAAGAAAGACTTTAATGGAAACATGATTAACATTTGTTGAAGAGGAAATTGTGATATAAAAATAGAATCAAAGCAATAATACATAAATGTGAAAAACAACTCATTAGAAAACTGAGAAATAAAAGAGGTCATTGAAAAAAATTTAAATCACTCATTAAAAAATAAACTAGGTGGGTTGGGGTTGTAGCTCCGTGGTAGAGCACTTGCCTGGCACCTGTGAAGCACTGGATTCAATCCTCTGCACCACAAAAAAAATAAAATGAAATAAAGGTATTGTGTCCACCTACAACTAAAAAATATTAAAAATAAATCAACATTACAACTGGGGATGTAGCTCAGTAGTAGGGCACTTGCCTAGTATACATGAGGCCCTGGGTTCAGTCACCAGTACTGCAATAAATAAATGAACAAACACACACTAGATTGGAATAAGGAAGTAGTAAATTGGAAGAGATTCTTGATCCATTCACCTGGATGTAGAGAATTCAGTTCACCAGGAAAGCAGTGCAGAAAGAAAAATATTTTGAATATTAAAGGAGAATATTAGAGATAGATGGTTTGAGAGGCTCCAGTGTGTCTAATTGGAGTGAGAGAAGAGAACAGTGGGGACTCAAGAAAAGCAATACTAGAGGAAGACCTGCTAAGTGCTTTCTAAAACAGAAAAGACACAAGTCCTCGGGTCAAAAGTGTATAAAAGGGCCATGTGAAATCAACAAATCTGACTCTCTACTTACGTACATTGTAATGGAACTGCATAAAACTGTGAATAAAAACAAATATGTCTTTAAATGATCTGAGTGAGAAAAGAGATTAAATGTAAATGGCAAGAATAGCTATATCTACCAACACAAGAGAAAAATAATTTGTTAAACAATGTGAGAGATACTTAATTTCTTTAAAGAAAAATCTCTTGGGTGGGGATGTAGCTCAGTGGTACACTGTTTGCTAGCACGTGCGAGGCTCTGGTTCACTCAGTAGCAGTAGCAGCAGTAGTAATAAAATATCTGAAGCAAAGTAAAATGTTAAGATTCATTAAAGGTCCATGGTAGGTAAATGGATGCTGCTTGCATTATTTTTTTAATTAAACAATAGGTTTTTTTAAAGGTTTTTAGAAGGCCAGGAGTGGAGGCACATGCTTATAATCCCAGCTGCTTGGCAGACTGAGACAAGAGGACCACAAGTTGGAGACCTGCCTGAGCAACTTAGCAACAGCTTGTCGCAAAACAAAAAAGGAAAAGGAATAGGAATGTAGTTCAATGATAGAGTGCCCCTGGATTCAATCCCCAGTACTGCAAAAATAAAATTTAAAGTAAAAAAACAAACAAACATTTTTAAAAAGACACAGGTTGGTATCTTTAAAAATAGACCATCCAACTCAATAGACATAAGTGATCCCAGTAATGAAGACCAATGCAAATTTTTTTTTATTTAAAAAAAAATAGTATTAGAAGCTGGGCACAGTGGCATACATCTGTAATCCCAGCTACTCAGGAGGCTGAGGCAGAGGATCACAAGTTCAAGGCCAACCTGGGCAACTTAGTGAGACCTTGTCTCAAAATAAAACAAAAAGGGCTGGTCATGTAGCTCAGTGGTAGAGTGCTTGCATTGCACATGCAAGACCCTGGATTTTGTCCCCAGTAGTGAGGGGAAAAAAAAACTCAAAGTATAACCAATCCAGACTAAAAGGGTCTAAACAAAAGATGGTAATTAGGTGTCCATGGTCAAGTTAGTGAAGCCCATGCTAACCTGTGCTACTGGGAAAACGTAAACTCAGGATGAGCAGGTACTTGTGGAATGATTTATAGATGACAAAAGGATTGATTTGGGCATGTTCAGAGCAAACACAAGACAGATCCATTCTCAGGAAGAGATATGGTTAAATTGTAATATAGAAAAGATAGAGAATTTGTTTGTCAACTTTCTTTGTCAAAAGTGCCATATAATTCCTCTAGTGATTTCAAAACTGCCTGTCTCAGAACCAGAGAGGTTCCTTGGAGATGCTGGATGGTGCCTGGAGGATGAGAAAGCAGGGCTGGAGCCACACAGCCCTGCTTTAACAAAGACCTTTTATATTCATGGAAAGAAACACCAATCCCGTGCAAGTCCCTGCCCCACTTGGCAGATTGTCAGTGACCCAGGAAGGTTTCAGAGTCAGGGAATGCCAGGGCGCTGTGCTTCGCTCTCAGCGCCTCTCTACTCTGCCTCTAGCAGCTATCGTTGACATAATCGAGCAAAAGAAGTGAGTAGTCTGCAGAAATGGAAGGCTAGTAACTAGTTAACTAATAACCTGAGAAAGGCACCGTGGCCCAGGAGATGCCTAGAAGAATTATATCCTTAGATGCTGAAATACATTGGTACAATTTCAGCCCAAATCATTGGCAATGACTCCTTTTTCTCGTCTTCCTTTCCCCATCTTTCCTTCTTCCTTTTGTAGAATTCCTTTTGTTCCTTCTCTTTATCATAAAAATTATCCCATGCGCAGAAAAGCTGAAAGAGTAATACAGTGGACACTCCGACTACATAGGTGTTAACATTTTGCTGTTTGCTTCTCCCTCCCCAGGATGTATTTGGGTTTTGTTTTCATTAAAAAGTAAGTAAAGCCACATGCAGTGGCACATACCTGTAATCCCAGCAGCTCCAGAAGCTGAGGCAGGAGTTCAAAGCCAGCTTCAGCAAAAGCAAGGTGCTAAGCAATTCAGTGACACCTGTCTCTAAATAAAATACAAAAACAGGGCTGGGAATGTGGCTTAGTGAGTCCAGTGCCCCTGAGTTCAATCCCTGGTATCTACCCGACCCCACCCCTGGCAAAAAAAATAAGTAAAAACAAGTATTTTGTTTTCATTGAGAGTAAGTTCAGTATGCATCTCCTACAGGGAACCACAATACCATTATCACACTTTTAAAAATTCTCAATAACTCTCTACTGTCATGTAATATCCAAACCACATTCAAATATCCCTGATGGTTCGAAGAATGTCTTAGCTACTTTTGGTTGTCGTCATCATTGTTACTGTTCCCCTTGTGTGTATTTTCCTGCACCCGTATCCATCAAGGGTCCCATCACATTTATGTCATGAAAAAGGAAGGAGATGCATTTTTTAGAAAAGCGTGTCTGAAGGTGGATCCAAGTTCCTCGTTCTCACCCTGTTTCTTCTCCTTTGTGTTCCAGGCTGAGATTTTAACTGGCCTAACAGTGGGCAGCCCAGCAGAGGCTGAGAAGGCTGCAATGGCACTCCTGGAAAGGGGCTGCAAGACCGTCATCATCACCTTAGGGGATAAAGGATGTGTGTTGCTGTCACAGGCAGAACCTGTCCCAAAGCACATTCCCACCGAGAAGGTCAAGGCCATGGATACCACGGTAGGTTTTAAACTTTAAGAATCATTTTGGGCACTTGAAAATCTTTGTTTATTTAATAACTAAGATATTGTACCTGAATTTTTGAATAATGAGATATAGGCCCAAGAAGTGATGTGGTGGAAGAGAATAGCAACCAGGTAGGAGAAGTATCTTAATCCCTCTCACTCACTGTGGGACTTTGTACAAGTCACTAAGACTCTCTGAGCCTCAGTTTCCTTATCCATAAAATAAGAATATCAGTAAAATTATACCTGTATTGCCTATTTTCATTTATTCAATAAATAAATGTTTATTGAATATCTACTACATGCCAGTTATATGCTAGGTGCTCAGCATAAGTAATGAATAGGTGGATTCTGTCCTGAAGCTTGGACTCTGGACAGTACACAAATAGGTGTATCTTACAAGTCAGTAAAGGAGCTAGGTATTCAAAAGTAGGCCTGTGGCCTCTGCCCAGACATTTTTTGTAAGGCACTGTGGAAAGATGAGTGTGCTGAGTGGAAAAGTCATGGCTACAAAGTAGGAATGAAAGGAAACAAGTTAGAACAAAGATTTGTGGTTCCCGGGCAGCTGTGGAAATGAGAATTGTCTAGTGTTAAAATTTAAAAGAGCTGACTTAGAAAAGTAGGGACAAGAAACTAGAGTTGAGAGTTGAGTTGAGAAACTAGAGTTGAGAAAAAGAAAATGTTAGGGTTTTTATTTATAAGGAACTTCTTTATGATTACTTATAAAATGTGTTCTGAGTTGTTATTATACTAAGAAACAACTTTAAAATGTGGATCAATCATTTGTCAAAAATAAAGAAGCCTGGGGGAAATCAGGTGATGTTATAGAAACAAATACAGAAGTTCAAGAAATACTATTTTTACAACATGAAATTAGTGCCCCAGTTGTCTTTCAAAACACGCATTATGAGGTATTTGATAAATTATACTTGGTCTTATTATTCTCCTCATATTTAGTCATTTCTGAAACCATTCAGGAACCTGAATTTGTGAAGTTCCTTATTAGTTCAATCTTTCATTAAACTGAAACTACTCAACTAAAATTGGAAGAGTTTATTCTTCTTTTACTTAAGTAAAAGGACAGGTCCTGTAAGATGTCACCCAGGTGGATACACAGAAGGGGCTCAGCCTCTCCTTACAGCACCTGTGTTAGTCACTACTCCCTTTGGTTGTGAGCAGCAGAAGCACAACTCAAACATAGGACTTTTTTTGATGCACACAGGTGGGAAGTTGGAAGACACAGCAGGACATTGAGACTTTTTCATGTGCTATCCCTGTCAGCTCTGCTTTCCTTGTAGTGGCCCTTGAACTCAGGCAGGTCCTCTCCCAGGATGGTCCATGGCAGCTCTATGCCAACACCATGTTCCACGTCATGTCCCCACCCCTGGTGTCAAATAAAAATCAAAGAACTCTTATTAGAGGATGGGGAAGGACATGTAGGTCAGACCAAAGCAACTCATACCTGCCACGGAACAGTCATCTATGTGCAAATGCACTGCTTGGGCTCGGGACTAAAGCAGAAAGAAACTAGCCTTGGAAATGTTCAAAATCAAATTAATAGACTGATCCTCAGAGTAATTGCATGTGGAAAGTTTGGATTTCATAGATCTCGACTGATCACAGCCTTGAGGATATTAGAGGCAGCAATGAACACTAGGAGCATTTGCAAAGTTTGATGATACTCGTTGTGCCCTTTCTTTTGGATTCTTAGCACATGTAGTTACTTTTTAGGTTTCAGGAAGTTGAATATATTTAAAGGATAAAGATCCACAGTCTGCATCCCCTTCAGAATAAATGCCCTTTGTTTTCTGTGGAAGCAACTGGTGTAGGGGCTCTAAGACCCAGAAGACTGGAATTCCAGCCTGCTCTTCCTCAAATCTTACTGTCACACTCTAGCAAGCCCAGTCACTTCTCTGGGCCTAGAATGTCTCACCTCCAAAGTGAACCCATTATATAAATACCATAACCCAGAAGGTCAGAGTGGGGAAGAAGTAATCTTTTTTTTCTGACTCTAGGTCTTTGCTGTGGCTAGATATCTTCATTCATTCCTTCAACTAATACTAATTGAGTTCTGATTATATGAGCCCCCCAAAAGAAAGAAATAGAATTTCCAATGTGTTTAAATATATCCAGTGATTTTTGTCTTCTTGCAGAATTTGAAGATGAATTTGTAATTGGTATGTAGAAAACTGAGGAAATAGAAAACATGAGGCAGATTTTTTCCTCCTAGGTCATCTGAAATCTAAGGGGGAAAAGTATGATTAAGTAAGTAGAATCTTAGTACATCACATGGCTATAAGTGCATAATCATAACAATGTAAATGCCAATTACTGATTTAACCAAAAAGGAATATTATGATCGTATTGCAAGAAGGAAGGAAAAAATGAGTGTGTGTTTTTGTGCACATAAACTAAATGCTCATCTTTCATAGTTGGAAGTCAAGAGATAATATCTAAAATGGATTTAAAAATAACAGTAGAAGCATAATACCCTAAATATAAGATAAATGCCAGAAGAAACCACTGAAAGAATTTAAAGTATTTCTCATGGAAATGGAGAGGAATGGAGCATTTATACTTGAGCCTTATCTTTTTAAACTATGTATAGGGGTGGCTTTGATTTTAAAACAAAAATAACGCACAGTGAGACCACTCACACCCACTAGGAAAGCCAAAGACAGAAACAGACAATAACAAATGTTGTCTAAGATTTGGAGAAATTCCATTTATAAACTCTTATCCACTGGTGGTAGGAGTGTAAGATGGTACAATCACTTTGGAGAACAGCCCAGAAGTACCTAAAACAGTAAAATATAGACTTATATGACCCAGCAGTTCTACTTCTTAGGTATATACCCAAGAGAAATGAAAACATGTATTCACATAAGAACTTGTACACAAATATTCATAGTAGCACTATTCCAAATTAGAAACAATCTATTGTTCTTCCACACATGAATGAATAAGCAAATAGTGATTTATCCAGACAATGGAATATTATTTGACAATTAAAAGGAATATGTAGGGGCTGGGATTGTGGCTTAGTGGTAAAACTCTTGCCTAGCCCATGTGAGGCACTGGGTTCAATCCTCACCACCACATAAAAATAAGTAAATAAAGGTGTTGTGTCCACCTACAGCTAAAAAAAAAAAGTTTTTAAAGGAATACCTAATATGTTGTGACATAAATAAACTTTCAAAGTGTTATGCTAAGTGAAAGAAATGACACAAAGGACACATTATTTTTTTTGTTTGGTTGTGGGTTTTTTTGTTTGGTTGGTTGGTTGGTTGGTTTGGGGTTTTTTGTTTTGTTTTGTTTTGTTTTGTTTTGTTTTGTTTATTTGTTTGTTTGCAGTGCTGGGGATCAGAGAGAGCCCAGGGCCTTGTACTTGTAAGGCAAGCACACTACCAACTGAGCTGTATCCCCAACCCACCCAAAGGACACATATTCCATTTATATGAAATTCCCAGAATAGATAAAGCCCAGGTAGGGAACAGAGATTGGTGGTTGCTGGAGGCTGGGAAAGGGGATGGGGAGATATTGCTTAGTGGGTAAGGAGTTTTACTCTGGAGTGATGATAAGGTTTGATAGAGATTGTACCACATTGTGAATATACCAAATGCCACTGTCTAAATGGCTAAATTATTAGATAATAAGTTATTTTTAAAGGGATAATGTACTAATTCATGCTGTGACACAGATGAATCTTGAAAACCTCATGATAAATGGGGAAAACACATATAAGAGGCCACATACTACACAATTCCATTTTTATGAAGTGTCCAGAAGAGGCAAATCCATAGAGAAGGTAAACTGAAGCCGAGGGGTCAGGGAGTAACTCTTAATGGGTATGGGTTTGTGGTGATAAAAATGTTCTGGAATGAGTGGTGATGGTTGGATAGCCCGTGGTATACTAAAACACTCCAGTGTACATGTTCAGAGAGTGCATTTTATGATATGTGAATTATGTCTCAATTTTGAAAAAAAAAAGCAATAACAAACAAAAAGCTCCAGGTACTTCATTCATGAACTGATGTTTTCTTGATGAAGGGTCTTCCTCTCTTCCTCTGAACTGCTCTGCAGAACCTGCCAGTTCCATATTTATGAAGGGGATGGCTCTCAGCATCCCCCCAGTGGAGGGGAGGTGACACTGACAGGAAACCAGGGTGGCTATTTCCTGGCTCTAGAATCTCCCTGGTCTTTTTCTGTGCTCTCCCTGTCCTGCGTGCAGCACTCTCCTCCTGCAGTTCCTGCCGTGCTGCACACAGCTGTCCGCCTGCCCATAAACCTCGTGAGGAGGCGCTCGGAGGGGGCGAGGCTCCGGGGGGAGGTGTTTCCTTCGGAACAAATGGGCTCCTTCACTTTCATCAGGAGACTATCACTTGCTTTCAATCAGTTCGTAACCTTCTCCCTCTTCTCCTCCTCATCCCTTCTGAAGACGTCAGGGATGACACGGATGGAGAGAACATCATTAGTTAGTTGGCATATTGTCCACTCGAGACAGCCTGCCCTAGAAGAAGCTGTTCCCCATTTTACGTCAGTGCCGCTGCAGGCTGCTATATTCAGTTTTGCTTCACTGTTAATAGTTGAATATATCACTTCTATTTTTACATCTGTTTTTGCCGTTGTGCTACAGTGAGATGATGGCAGTAGCTGCAGATGTCCTCAGCTCAGTTTGGAAGACATGACAGATGTATCTCTTTTCCCATTTCTGTGTTATCTGAATTTTAGCCTCAAAGTGACAGGGTACTCACGTCCTTACTCTGTTCTTCCTAACCTGAAGGCTTTACCTTCTTGTATTTGGGATTACACTGGATGTACATTCTGTATGATACACGCTTAAGCATGGTAATATTTTAGGATTGTCATGGTACTGTAATATAGGATGAGTTACATTGCCCTAAAAGCTCTGTGAAATTCTTGATATATAAATTGCTTTTCTGTACATAAATGGTTAAGTCCTAGGACCTACAATAATACTCTCATTTCAAGAATTCAACCCATATGCTAGATCTCCCTTCTCAAAAATCATTTGCTTTATAGTAATGCAACATAATTTGAGATATATAAATAAGCTGAGAGTAAACAAAAGCCAGGGGCTTTGGGAATTCATCTTCCCCATTCATTTACCTGTCTTTCTGTCTATTACATTTGAGTCCTGTAGTATTCAAAATTGCTGGCAAGGCTGTAGGAACATCAGCTAAGCTGCCTGATGCCCCCCAGGACTAGTCAGGGTTGAGAATTTGCTCTAGAGATTCCACCAGTAGGAAGTGGAGACAGTTTCTGTTGAAGTTGGCAGGAAAACACTTTATGAGGTTATCGCTGGGGTTGGTAAGGTACCTACAGAGTTCCAAGTTGGTTCCTTTTTGGTGTATTCCCTGGGGTCTGGCCTTTGGCCATCCAGGCTGCTCTCAAGGGTAGGTTCCCAAGGATGCACCTCTTAGGTACCGTGCAAAGTAACAGTTTAGTCTGAAAACCGACATCTGAGGGATCATTATTCCCATAATATTTTTTTTCAAAGTACTGGGGATTGAACCTGGTACTGTGCTTCATACATAGTAGACAAGGGCTCAACCACTCATCTACAGCACCAGTCCTAGTTTCATTTTTATTTTGAGACAGGGCCTAAGTTGCCCAGGCTGGCCTTGAATTTGTGAGCCTCCTCCCTTAGCCTCCCAAGTTGCTGGGATCACATGTGCCAACACACCTGGCTCATTATTCCCATCTTATCGTGACCATTTTCCCACCCTGTGCCCCATGCCACTACTACTAGTGGAAGGTCAAATTGGTATTGCCTCATGTAATTAGAACTGATAACCTTCAGTGGTCTTAGGAGGTGTTTCCCAGCCCAGGCAATTGGAGGCTTTCCTGCCTAGTCATAGTCTGTTGGAAGCACTGAATACTTTGAGTTCTTACAAGGGCCCTGCCTCATTAGCCTCTGGGATTGCCTTTCAACTGTGTCTCCCCAGCAGACCACACTTCTTCCCTCTCACTTCCTTCTTTCTGATCAGCATGCACTTTCTTTACATTTGTTAATAATTTATAAGGTTCTGAGGGATGCTGGTGGCCCAGAAACCATTTTGTCCTTAAATAGAGCCTGTGCACATTTCTGTCCAGAAACTTGGCAAGATATTTGGTCATCCCTCACTGTTGATCACTGATACTTGGTTTGGGAGAATAAAATGTTGTGGGTAAAGAATGAAAGATTCTTGGATGTGAATAGGCAACTATAAAGTAGTAAGGCTCAGAAGTATGTTGTTACATTAGAAGACTTAATTCTGTTGATACCACCTCTTCTCAAAGTTCCTTCATAAATCTGCATTTGGAATTGTTATGAAAGTCTTCATCATTTCCTTTACCCCACTAATTGCTTTATTGAGAATTTTTCTGCTTGTGAAATTAATGTATTCTTGTGTTCAAGGGAGGAAAGGCAGCACATACACAGAAAGGGGTAAAGAGGAAAGTCATATACTATCACTGAGCTGTAACCACTATTTTTTTTTTATTTACTTATTGATTCATTGAACACAAATGGAGTATAGCTATTGTTTCACTGGTTGTACACAAAGTAGAGTCACACCATCTGTGCGTTCATGCATGTACACAGGGCAATGGTATCTGTCACACATTCTGTTATTATTTTTACCCCCTACCCCCCCCACCCCTCCCTTCCCTCTATGCTATCTATCCTTCCTCCATTCTTGCCACCCTTCCCCCCTCCTGCATTATGCATCATCATTCATTTATCAGAGAGACCATTCGGCCTTTGGATTTTTGGGATTGGCTGATCTCACTTAGCATAACAGTCTCCAACATCATCCATTTACCTACAAATGCCATAATTTTATTCTTCTTTATGGCTGAGTAATATTCCATTGTGTATATATACCACAGTTTCTTTATCCATTCATCTACTGAAGGGCATCTAGGTTGATTCCATAATCTAGCTATTGTGAATTGAGCAGCTATGAACATTGATGTGGCTGCATCACTGTAGCAATCTGATTTTAAGTCCTTTGGGTATAGGCCAAGGAGTGGGATAGCTGGGTCAAATGGTGGATCCATTCCAAGTTTTCTAAGGAATCTCCACACTGCTTTCCAGAGTGGCTGCATCAACTTGCACTCCCACCAGCAATGTATGAGTGTACCCTTTTCCCCACATCCTCGCCAACACCAGTTGTTGCCTGTGTTCTTAATAAAAGACATTCTAATTGGGGTAAGATGAAATCTTAAGGTGGTTTTAATTTGCATTTCTCTTATAACTAGGGATGTTGAACATTTTTTCATAAATCTATTGATTGCTTGTAGATCTTCCTCTGTAAAGAGTCTGTTCATTTCCTTGGCCCATTTATTGATTGGGTTATTAGTGTTCTTGGTGTAAAGATTTTTGAGTACTTGGTAGATTCTGGAGATTAGTGCTCTATCTGAAGTGTGTGTGGCAAAGATTTTCTCCCACTCTGAAGGCTCTCTCTTCACATTGCTGATTGTTTCCTTTGCTTAGAAAAAGCTTTTTAGTTTGACTCTATCCTAATCATTGATTCCGAGCTGTAACCACTATTAACCTTTTGGTTTAAATCCTGCCATGAGAATCCTTTTTTTTTTTTTTAGTTGTAGATGGACACAATATCTTAATTTTATTCATTTATTTTTATGTGGTGCTGAGGATGGAACCCAGTGCCTCATATGTGCTAGGCGAGTGCTCTACCACTGAGCCACAACCCCAGTCCAAGAATCCTTTTCTTTTATGCACTTTCACATGCTAATATGTCCACTAACAACAAATTTGGATATTTACAACATTAAGGAATTAATATATATAATTATGAGAAGTTTTTACAACTCAGAAAAAAATTTCTCTTTAATAATATAGTTAATTCACAGAAAAATAATACAAATTAATGCAGAAATGAGGCCAGCTCAATCTTATTAGAAACCAGGAATATACACATTAATATAACAGCGAGATCCACTTTGTTGCCCACAAGGTTGGCAAAAATTAAAGGCTGAACCAGCACCTTCCTATACTCTTAGTGACTCAGGAGGCTGAGACAAGTTTAAGGCCCACCTGGGCAACTTAGTGAGACCCTATCTCAAAATAAAAAATAAAAAGGACTGAGGATGGAGCTCAATGGTAAAGTGCCCCTTGGTTCAATCTAGTACAAAAAATAAATAAGAAATTAAAATTTAAAAATCAAAGGTTGATAATGTCAAATTGTAAATAGATCAAAAATACAAACACTCACATCATATATTCTGATGGGAATGTAAGTTCATTCAGTGTTTCCAGAGGGCCATTTGAGAATACCAGTTTTTAAAATGTACTTTCCCTTTGACCTAGTAAATCTCCTCCTAAGAGTTTATCATACAGATATGCTCACATATACAAATATTTGCTTAAGACTGTTTCAACCTTGTAATAAAGGAAAAACTGAGAAAACAGGTCTATATTATCATCGTTGGAGGTGGTTAAATAATCATAGTATGGCGCCATTTACTTAAAAGCATCTCTCCAGCCATCTAAAAGTAAATGTATATTCTAAAATCTAGAACAAAAGTCACTGAACTGTTTTGATCATTATTTATGGGAAGGGGGATAATCTGGTGGAAAGGTATGATAAAGAGGACTTCTGCTTTCTATGGGTTTTTCCACAAGCCTGTATTTTTCATGTATTACTCTGTAACTTGGACTTTGGGACGTAGCCAAAAGCTGGTTGGAGGCCACATCTAGCAAACAAGATAGCGAGATCATTTATTTCCCCACGGGTGTGCTGCGCATTATCTTCACAAATTCTCTTCACAAAGGAGCTAGATTGGTCACAGTTTACTCTTGGTCTCACAAGGAACCTCTCAACCATTCCAAAGTCTCTTTGTGACTGGACCAAGTAGCCCTTTGACTTAGGACAATGTAGAATGGCAGGACTCCTGAAGCCAGAGAAACTGATCTGCATTACCTGCATATTCAGGACCCTAGAGGTTCCTTAAATCCGGAGATTTCACCACATACATTGACAGTGTTTTTTTCTTAATCTTTCTAAAGAAAGTTTCCTCAAAAATATGTTACTATATACAGTTCTCCTTGGAAATATCAGAATAAATGTCAAAGCTTCACTGTTTCTGTTCGTCATTCAAATGTACGACTGATCTTCAGAGAAACTTTCCTCATGTTCAAATTTTCTTTCTGAATGAATTGACTTATATATCTCAGTTTAACTCTTCAACTCTCATTCTCACAATTTATGATATATTGAATGATATGAACTTTGACTTTTGCCACACTTCTTGGATTTGATTAATGGGTGACCAGGAGGAGTTAAAAAAGGGACCAGGCCAGAGATGATGCCTCATTTTTAAGTACTTTAATTTTAGGGTTTGTTTGTTTGCTTTTGCATTAGGAATCGCTTAATCACTAAGCCACATCTCTAGCCCTTTTTTATATTTTATTTAGAGACAGGGGTCTCACTGAGTTGCTTAAGGTCTTGCTAAATTGCTGAGGCTGGCTTTGAACCGGTGATCCTCCTGCCTCAGCAGGAGGGGATTATAGATGTGTGCCACCATGCCCAGAGTTAGGTACCTCATATTTGGGCCCCTAATAGTACATCTACTTCACCTTTCAGCTCTCTCCTATTTGAAACAATCCAGAGTGGAATGACTGTGGAGGGAGGGAGGAACACATGACACAATGCTACAGACTAAATTGTGCTCCCACCAAAGTCTCCATGTTGAAGCCCTCTCTCCCGTGTGACTGTGTGTGGAGATAGGGCCTGTACACAGGTAATTGAACGAGGTGGGTGGGGGGCTGATCCAATAAACACATGTGAAAAATAAAAACATAAGCCACGTGAGCACAGAGCAAGGCGGTGACCACCTGCAACCAAAGGGAAGAGGCCTTGGAATGAAAGCCATCTTGCTAGCACCCTCATCTTGGGCTTCCCAGCCTCCAGGACTGTGGGAAAACAAGAGACAGTTGTTTAAGCCACTCAGAGCGTAGCGTCTTGTTATGGCTACTCTAGACTAATGCACAAAAGGAAGCAAGTAAACCCATTGTGGAAGTGACCTAATATGAACACTAGAAAATCACTTGTCCTGTAAGGAGAAAATAATCAGAGGGAAACCAACCCGACCAGCCTCGCCACCTTTTTTGTGAAATGTCTCAAGCGTTTGATTAGGGTTCAGCTGTCATCATCAGCACTGTGGCTAAAGACAGATGGTGTCCTGAGTTCTAATCCTGACTGAGACATTAAGTAGCCTGACTGCTTTGGGCAAATGACTTTTTATATTTGGGGCTCATGTTCACATCCAAACATGACTTGTCTGGAGTGAGTGACCTCTGAAATTCCTTAGTCCTTGGAACACGAGTATTCTTTGGACCGATAATAAAAGCTGGGTACTATTGCCAGGCATCAGGCTGGACTCTCAGGGCATTTCTTCCCATTCTCAGAACAACCCTGTAAGATGGGTTCTTGCCAGTTTTAGAGAGGAAGAAACTGGCTCCTGGTAATGTGACCTGCCTGGGACATATGTTTGGTGAATGGCAGAGCAAGGGTTGATTTTAGGTCTACCTGTCTGTCTGACTGACTCCAACTGCTATGTACTTTCTACCTCACCACTCTGCCTCTTGATTTGGTGACAGTCTGCCTAGCCTTCACACACTCTGATTTGACATTCCACCACTGACTTTCTTGTCACTTGTCATGATACAGGCTTCTATAATTGCTCCTTTTCTCTAGATCTTCAGAAACTGCCAGATCTTGAAAAGGCCTTGCTTACTTTGTACAGTACACTGAAAACTCACTTAAATAATCCATGCACACCCTGAGAACAGAGCCTGGCGCACGTAAGCACTCAGTAAATGTTAGCTCATCAGTATGTCTTGTGATATCCCATTATTTACTTTACTTGGGCCATTTGGGGTTACAAGATAGCTTGTACTGGGAGCTTGCTCCACCTACTGTCAAGCAGAATGGACCTTACCTTGGCCAGAGAGAACCCAGGTCCCACCACCATTCTGCTCCAGTCTCTCCCTCCACAGGGTGAGGACTGGCATCCCTGGGTAGTGGTGTGGCAGATCGTGCCCATTCCCACAAGCAAAGGCTCTGGCACAGTTCACATCCATTCATTCTTTTGTTTGTTTAATAAGGTACAGTAATGGATAACAGGACTCATTTTTTTATTTATTTATTTTTAATTTTTTTGTGATGCTTGGGGATGGAACCCAGGTCTTTGAGCATGCTAGGGAAGCCCTCTACCACTGAGCTATGTCCCCAGCCCTCCCTCCATTTGTTCTTGTCACTGAGTGACCTAACCTGGAGAGAGGTACACTGTTCTCAAAGACTATAATCAAATTATCTTTTCCCTAAACTTCTTTACTTAGGAATTGCTAAACTATAAAGGCTAGTGACAATGTGATTCCTCTTTTTTAACATTTCCAAACTAGCTTGCTAATTGAGGGGAAGAAGAATACTCACACTTCCCTGTCTAGCAAACTCTTACCCGTCCTCAAAGCCCAGTCTGGAGAGTCCTTTTTGGAAATTCATTGCTGAAAACAATGCTTAGTATACAATAATGGCTCTCTGAAAATAAAGAGTTCGTGTTCCTTCTGGGAAAATAACTAGTCTGAGCACAAGAGTCATTTCTCCTCAGTGGATTAGAATCTCCAGGGCTGTTTACATTCCTCACATTCTACATTTAAGATGCCTGGGGAAAGAAGAATCTGAGATACAAATGCTCTTTTTAAGTGATTTGAAAATGAGGTAATTCTCCCCCATTTTCCATTTGAAAATATATCTTCAGATTTTTTTTACCTACAGTTTTACAAAGGCCAGGCCAAAAAAAAAAAAAAAGAAGAAGAAGAAGAAGTTAGAGAGAACAAATGACACCTCTAAAATTGTCATCAGAGAATGAAGAAAACCCAACTGAGGTTCTGAAATAGCCCTCCTAGTCCTGGGAATAATATCATAAAACTCTGTGCAAACTCTGCTCACACTGGCTGCCAGTAAAGGTGAAGAAGGCAAAAAGAAGTTCACTGACTGTAAAGAAAGGGCAGAGGACAAGGTAATTGCTGAGGAGACTGATAGACAAGGCACAGGACAATCTGCCGTGCCCAGGGGGCCCGAACTCCCTCTATTACATTGCTTCCACATCAGCAGATCGCCTCATTTATTAGCTAATTGGGCAGAATTCAATATTTGAAATTATCTTTCTTAGTCCTGCCTGTGATCAGTTGAAAACCCAGGACTCTAAAAATCTAATTGTAATTGCTTACCAGAAATGTCACCTTCACTGGGAAGAATTGAACCGAGGCCAAATGTGAACTGTGGGGCTGTTTTTTCTGTTTTCCCAAAGTACTGACCCATAGCAGAACTGGATATGCATTTATGGGTCCCCAGTGCCCACATTTTAGGGGCTCCCTGAAGGGATGTGGGCCCTGGTCCTACTTCCAGATGCAGATATGACACAAGACTAAAGATAGAGTGAGGCCATGGAGAAGGGGGTATGGAGGTGAAGGGACAGTCATTTCAGCCTTAGCAAAAGTCGAGAGAGAAACATCTGAATCTAGATAAGAGTGTTCTCTGGGCCTGGCAGGAAACAGTCTTTCGGCCGAGCAGGAAGGGAAGGCATAGCATGGCAGAGCTTGCTTGCTCATCCGTGATTAGGGTTTTCCTCTGTGCCCTATACCTCAGCCCCACTTCTTAGCCCTTCCTAAGTGAACTGGCCACCCATGTGTCAGTGTGGCTGTGAGCCTGTGGTCTGCACCTTGCCTGTTTCCCTAGGCGGCTTCAATGGTATTCCTAAGACAGACTATGCCATGGATCTTCCAAGTGCTTTCCACTGAGTGGGAGTGTCTCCTAGGGAAACCTGAAACTACAAGAATATGAAAAAATCATCTGGAATCCAACCACTGTCCCACAGTTCCCATTGCCCATCACTACTGGTGGTGGCAGGCAAGGGAATGGAAGAACAGTGTGTGGTTCACAGCCTGCTGGCCATCAGCCTGCCCTTTGTATGAACCTCCGGGTGCATGCTGTAGGCTGGTGGCATGTACATTTTGTATTACCTGTCCTGATGACATGTACTCTATGTGAATGAACTTTTAGGGGCACAGATACCGTGTGTGTGTGTGTGTGTGTGTGTGTGTATGCGCATGCACACACGTGTGTGCACAGAATTCAGTGGAATAGATTTAAAAGCTTAAATCCTTGAAGTAAGTCCCTCTTGCTTTCCTCTTCATACTAATATTCCTTTAAAAATATATAGAGAGAGAAATGCTTTATACTATGGTCCACCCCTGGAAAAGCATTTGATGTGGGATAGAAGGGGTCTGGAGTATATCTTCCCTGAGAGAGTCTCTAAAAATTCAAAGCTATGTATTCTTTTTTTCTCTTGGTCAAAACAAACCAAAACTGGAAAAAGAAAGACTATGTTTATAACTATTAAATGACTGTCCTGTTCCTGGTTGGAAAAAACCATCCCCTCTACTCGGCCTCCTCTGTGTTGACTTTTAGTGTTAGAATGTAGAAATCTAACTGTTTAGACCACATGATAAGTGACTATAATTTGCTTCAAATACATACATTTACTGCTCCCCTCAGTAGTCCCAAAGCCAATCAGATTGAAATAATCTTTCTTAATCCCCTCGGGCTCTAAAAATCTAATTGTAACCACTTACCAGAAATGTCATCTTCACTTGGAAGAACTGAACCAG
This sequence comes from Glaucomys volans, assembly GCA_020662805.1. Lineage (NCBI taxonomy): Eukaryota > Metazoa > Chordata > Mammalia > Rodentia > Sciuridae > Glaucomys > Glaucomys volans. The sequence continues at coordinate 686,419 of JAJEJO010000117.1, forward strand.
GCTTCTGTAGGAATCTTGACTGTAGCTCCTCACTTTGCATGAAACGCACCTGTCCATTTGTGAGCATTAGAAACCCAAGCGTCAAGATTACCAAGACCACAAGCCCCCAAGGACAGTTCATGCACTTAGCTTTCTGACTCTTAGTTCCTTTTTTTGATTTTGGACTCTGGAAAAATCCTCTATTTTTTTGGCACATGGGGTTTCTGTTTTATTGTGGAGTTCTAGCATCTGGAGGGTTTTCAGATGTCTAGGCCACAACATTGCCTGAAAGAGGAGGTTAAGTGGGGTTTCATCACATCCAGTGACCGCAGTCAGTATCCTCAGGCTGCCTGTGATCTTGTTCTCAGAGCATCCTGGGAATTCCAGGATTCATTAAACAAAAGTTGCCTCTAGAGCTGGAAACAGTTCTTTAAGAAATGGAAACTTCCAGCCGGATGCGGTGGCGCACTCCTGTAATCCCAGCTGCTTGGGAGGCTGAGGCAGGAGGATTGCGAGCTCAAAGCCAGCCTCAGCAACTTAGTGAGGCCCTAAGCAACTCAGTGAGACCCTGTCTCTAAATAAAATACAGAATAGGACTGGGGATGTGGCTCAGTGGTGGAGTGCCCCTGGGTTCAATCCCCAGTACCAAAAAAAAAAAAAGGAAACTTCCTTGGGATAGAGAGGCTGGAAGATTGCAAGTTCAAGACCAGCTTGGGCAATTTAGCAAGACCCTGCCTTAAAATAAAAAAGGGCTGGAGCCCCCAGTGGGTAGAGCACTTGCCTGACCTGTGCAAGACCCTGGGTTCAATCCCCAGTACTGCAAATAGAAAAGAAAAAAAGATAAAGGAAAAAGGGAAAAAAATGAAATGAGAAATTCCTCTATAGGAAAGTATGGCAAAACGGGGTGATGAACTCCTACTGTGCACCCATTTATTCAACGCACTTTGAATTTTCTGCATGCCAAGGGCTGACATCTCTTTCCATTGTGAGTAATATCAGTGGTTGCAAATAGCACAGGGAGACACCTATATATTTTACAAAAGATAAAAATCTCAGGCAATTTCCAGGTGCCTTTCCACTGGGCATACCTACCTGCCTCCCCATCTTAGGGAATCACTCATGTGTACAACAAGCATTTGGAGCAGAAATATAGCCTTCATTGAAAGTAAATAACAAGCCAGGCATGGCAGCACACACCTGTAATCCCAGAGGCTCGGGAGGCTGAGGCAGGAGGATCACAAATTCAAAGCCAGCCTCAGCAACTTAGCAAGGCCCTAAGGGCCTAAAATTACAAAAGGGCTGAGGATGTGACTCAGTGGTTCAGCGCCCCTGAGTTCAATCCCCAGTGCTAATAAATAAACAAACAAACTGATAACATTTGAAGGAAGCTTTTGCAGTGTGATACAGTTCAGATATTTTGTCCTACCAGGCTCGCTTTAGATGCTAGCTTACTTTCAATAGAAACATGGCCCCATATAACTATGCTTCCTTCCCGATGAAGTGACAGATTGGCCAGCATGTGATGAATCTGGGTTGTGTAGACAAAAATACCAGGTATCCCAGCCAAGGCATACAGTTTGCTGTGAATCATCCACACCAACCTTCAGGACAGTTAGAGTCACAGAACAATTGCTCAGTTCCTTCCTTCATTTTCACAGTGTGGACCTGGCTCCAGACCCAAGATTGAAGCAGCAACTCTAAGAAAGCAGAAACATTATAAATAACCCAGAGAACCCTTTTATAACAGCAACTGCCTGCTGATTTTGTGGCCTAACAGCTCGAGCAGAAAAGGATATAAATACAATATTGTGCAATGACTAATTACTCAAAACTTTGTGCATCAGCAGAAGTGGAACCTGTGGTTGGTGCTAATGTTATCAAATGCCTTTGCTGTTTAATAATCTGGTAGCTTTATATTATCTAGCATGGAATTTTCACAGAGAACAATGATTTTATTTCAAATACCTCTCACTGAGATAAAAAAGCAGCTGTTAAAAGATGAACATTTGGCAGAAGATGTTTTAGCAAATCTTGTAAGATACTAAATCATATTGGATTAACTGTTTTCTGTCTAGATGAGTGGAGTCACAAAGAAAAAAGATTGCTGACCACAGAAAGCAAGGCCAGTCTTCAGAACCAGTGAATCACTAACAGACATTTTAGCTTTAAGTGCCATTTATTCACCGATATGTTATTTATATACAAAGCTTTCATTAATGTTGCCTGAAGAATGGACCCTTTTTTATTCCATTTTTAGCTCATGCTCAAGATCCATTTCTCTTTCATTAATTGTAGAATAAATTAATCCACTGCAGACATTTTGGGCAGAATGGGGGTTGGAGCCAGTTTTCAGTCTCCACGGGCCATTCTCTGTGGCTAGCCAGACAGCAGAGCAAGAAAGGCTGTGACTAGGAACCTGGGGAGGCAGAGCATGTGTGGCCTACCCACTCGAGGTTGACAGTGTCCCTCATATGTTCTTTAGCTAGCCACTGACCCAACTAGGAGTGAACCAGTGAGGAAGTAACATCATGACATGGTTGCTGGGCATAGCCAGTTTCTGCCTTAATGCGCCATATTGACTGGGAGGTTTTACATTGTTGATATAATTGTAAGTAAAACATGAAATCCTCTTCTTTTTTAAATTATCAGGCAGCATGCAAATAGCTTTTCCTCAATTCCTGTTCCTGGCAGGGAATGGGTGATGGATGAAAATTTTAAATGGAAGGAGGACTCTCAGAGATGACTGAGGATGGATTATAGTGGGAGCCCACGGTTGGGCTGAGAGGAGAATGAAGTGAAGAGAAGAAGTAGAGTTGGGCATGTCTGCTTTGCATCCCATTCAGTGATAAGAGACAGTGTGTCTGCCTTTGTTATGAGGTCATTGGGATGCAAGTGTTAGCTCAAAATAGCTTCCTCAAAACGCTCCACATCAGTGCTGGTGTGACTGGCCAACTCAGACCCCATCACCAGCTGATGAAGCTGAGAGTGGACCCTGAATGGACACAGCCAGGCCCAAATGGAGCCAGCAAATGGCCTCTGTCAGTTTGAACCATTGGCTGCCTTGGACCAGGAGCCATTTGTCACCAGCAGTGAGGCCAGATCTCTGACATAGTCAGCACCTCAGCCACATGCAGTCATGTAGAAAGGCTGAGGTGCCAAACACTGCATCCAGCAGGGGGTTCTTTGTCTTTGATTCAATTTTAGATTAAATTCCAGTGAGGTGATTATTATGATTACCTGTACTCTTGCAAATATACTAAATATGTGTAGGGTACTAATACGTGTGAGAATCTGGAAGCTCTGGGATGAAGGTTGGTAGAGTTTTTCTTATTCTACAGTAGTTGAAATTTAATCAATATATTGAAAATGGAAAGGCCACTGTCATTTTTAATACCATTTACTGTCTCTTTGGGCAGTGGAGTGGTGCCCTGAACATATCTCAGCCCCACCTTACTTTGATTTTACATTTGACCTCCCATTGATCCTTTTCTGTTCTCATCTATCTAAATGAAAGAAGACTTTAGCCCCATAAACCTCATTCTGGATAGAAATACATAATTCAAGAGGAATACTGATGTCAAAGAAGAAAAGGCACACCAATTTGTGTCAGCATTTGCTGTAAATTAAAGAGGAGTACAAGGAGAGTTTAATGTAATGTAGAGTTGAAATTAAAATAGAACCAATATTTAGGCATTCCTCCACCTCTTTTTTCCCTGCTGTGACATGAAAGATTGACTTTCTCCCAGCCTAAGTATTAATGTATTTCATTTTTTTCTTTTCCACTGGGATTTTTTCCCCATAAAATATTACATGTTTATCAATGGCATCTGAAATTGGACTTTTTCACTGGTTCCATTCTTAAGCACAATAGCAAAAACCAGGGGAGGACGGAGTCAGTTTCCCCTCCCCCTCCACACCTTTCCTGTTTGCAGCAGAAAAAGGACCTCTGCCTGCTCATCTGCTGTCATGAGCTATTGATTTCCCTGGATACCGTGTCTCTTATGTGTCACCTCCATGGTGTCTTTCTTTTTCCAAAGCTGGAAAATCAAAAGTAGATATGAACATCTCACAATGTAATGTTGTGTATGGTGTTCACAGGAACCCTTTAGCACACACCCAAGAGTGTCCTCCTCTGTAAAGCAGTCCCAGGGGGAAGCTTCACGTTTAGTCCTATCCAGCTGCCTTTGTTCAGAACCTGTCTGAAGCTCTTTATTCAAATTTCCACCAGAGCTAGTGCTGTTCTTTATATTTGCCATTGTTTTTGGTCAGTGGTGGAACTCCCCAGCTTGATGCCCCAACTAAATCACTAGAGTTAGTTTTAAGTGATTCAGTCTTTCCAGAAATAATTTCCCCTGGAGAGTGGTTCTCAAAGTGTGGCCCCTGATGCCCCAAACTAGCAGCATTCGCACCACCTGAAAATTCATTATAAGTGCAATTCCTGGGCCCCACCTTGGATTTAATGGATCAGAAAACCTGGGGGTGGAGCCCAGCAACCTGGTATTAACAAACCCTCCAGGCAAGTCTGACCAGTGCTCAAGTTTGAGAACCTCTGGTTTAGAAGACAGAAGTTTGCTTCCAGTGAGGATATTCAAAGATATGCTACAATTTTTGACAGTATTCCAAAAAAGTTTTGAAATATTTTTGGCAAGATGGAAGACGTGAATGGCCTCCCCAGAGGACTGTTTTAATGGGGCTATGCTTCCACCAAAGGCATCCTAATTGTGCCATCTAACCATTGACCTCGAGCCAGTTCTTACACTTGATTTCTCATCTGGAAAATGAAAGACTCACCCTTCTACCTCACAAGATTGTAATGAGATTCAAATTGAATCACATCTGCAAACATGCCCTGTAAACCAGAGAGTGCTCTGTAAAAGTGAACGCCAAATCACTGCAGGCAGGATTCTGTGGTGCCAGCATGGCATCAGGGATGTGAGTGGGGAAAGGCCTGTCAGCCAGATCCACCTTTTTGTCTCCATCGTGCCCTGGTAGAAGGATCTCACATTCTGCCATTTCAGCTCACCAGTTGAGAGGAAAACCATTGCCTGATTAGTGACTACAAGAGGCTAGGAAATAAAGCCGTGCTCAGACATGCTGTTTTCCTTGGGTCTCAGGAAAGCTCTGTGAGAATCAGTGAGGGATGATGGTGTTGTGTGGATACTAAGGCTCTTGTGCCCAGTACATGGCTCACACCAGCCACGCAAGGGTCTCTCCAGAAACCATCTACTGCAGAGCTGTGCAATCTTGCAGGAATCTTGACCTTTAAGAAGGAAGTTTAGTGCTACACATTAATCATTACAGAAAACTGAAAAGAAAATCTCTTGAGCCAACCAAATCTATAGAAACTGAGATTTACAAACCAGACCAGTTAATGTGTTTGTTCGGGAAGAATGTGGGTAGATATTTACCTCTGAGATTAGCTTTTACGAACAATTTCACCATAGGAATTGCTAAACAGCAAGCTCCTGATGCATTTATAATTTAATTTGAAAACTTTAGTGAACACTTCTGAGCAAGAAGGAAGCTAAGCCTGTTGCCTCAGTGCTTATTAGGAATGAAGTTTTAGTAACACGGAACAGTTCCCACTGGGCCAGTATCAGCTTCACTTTTCATACAAAGTACCAGCTAAAATCAAGAGATTAGGTATGAATATAATTGGTTAATTATGGTTAAATTATTGGTTAATTGTGGAATAGTATGCTATTGGACAACTCTAGAATTAAAATATGAAATGATTTTACTCAAAAATGTATGTCTATTTAACAAAGCTGTAGAGACGGCAAAGATTAGGTTGCTAGGCCTGGGGGTAATGGGAAGAATAGGGAGTGACTGTTAATGAGCGTGAGGTTTCTTTTAGGGGGATGAAAACTTCTAAAATAGATTGTGGTGATGGTTGCTCAACCCTGTGACTGTACCAAAGAACACCGAATTGTATGCTTTAAGTGGATGACTTGCAGCATCTGAATTATATCCAACCTGTTTTCTGGAGAGAGCTGGAGATGTAGCTCAGTGGTGGAGCATTTGTTTAGCATGCATAAGGCTGTGGGTTCAGTCCCTGGAACTGCAAAAAACAGCAACAATAACAACAACAAAAAAAATTTAAATCCAATAGCCAGTAAATTGTGTAGCTAAGGAAAAAAATTATGCCTACTGAAGAGACAAATGAAAATAATATCAAATAATATCAAATTGCTGGAGACAAATGAAAATAATATCAAATAATATCAAAACTTTGCTGCATGTTTCATGCTTGATTAATTTGAAATACTGATCATTTGAACTATATTAAGCCAGAAAATATTTACTTTCTATTAATGAGAGTATTTTCAAAATGGACTATCTCAGCCTAATAATTGAAATTTAACTATCATAAACTAAAGTGGCTGACAGGAGAAGGCAAAGTCATGGACATTTGTGACATAATAGTTTGTCATGTTCCCTACAGATTTATTTAGAATGAAAATCAGCAGCACTTACACAATAATGATATGAAATCTGGATTCTCCCAGTCCATCTTGATGGTCATAAACTGCTCTGGTTTGGGAAGGTTGAGATTGGGGAAGGATGTGATCTCATCTTTATGAGATAAATACGTGCTGATAAGAGAAGATGGACAGATTCAGATGTGAGCTGTGACCCTGGGCCCTTGAGTAAGCCATATCACCTCCCCTGGACTGGTCACCAGAGAGCCCTCTGTCATGCCTGCACAGGAGGCAACCTTTCCTGCCTTTCCTGCCTTGGGAGGGTAGGCCAGCTGCCCTGGTCATCTTCTTCTTGCTAAATTCCTCACTGGGGTTTGGGTATTGCCCAGGGCTCACTGGTAACCTTGGAGACTGTAAACTGAGGCAAACAGGAAAGGAATTGGCTGGGAGATGTAGGAACTTCTGGCTCAGTGGAAACAAACCAAAGGTCACCAGCACCTGTACTGTGAGCTTGCTGGTTAGGGCCTCTTCATGCACCAAAGGACCTGACTGGGCCACTGGCAGTTCTTTGGGACAAGAGGACTTACTTTGATGTTTCCCAGCCTTTTTTTTTTTTTTTTTTTTTTTTTTCATTATTATCCCACTCCAACCCCAAGGAGCCTTTTAAGATTTTTCCCAAAATTGTCCTGTCTTCCCCCATAAATATTAATTCCACAAATACTACACACACACACACACACACACAGAGTTGTATACTGTGACCGTTTGAAAACCACAAATCATTGTGGTTAGAAACTAAATTTTTTTTCACCCTCTTACCAAGAACTGATTTCTGCCACCTTGGAGATGTGGCCTCAATGGAAAGTGCACGCCCTCTATGAAATGAAGGCTGTAGGCAGGCCTTCCTAATCACCCTCAGAGTATGTGATGAGGTTGGTCACATGGAAAAGGTGGATCAGATGGCCTGATGTCCATCGCTAACCAGGATGAGCCCTAACCGCAGGTTCCAGTACTGCTAGAGGAATGTCCCTCTAAAATCACACTGCTCCCACACCATCCGTTCAGCCTGCCTGTCACCCTCACGGCTCAGCCACCACCCCTCCATGAGTGTTAGCCCTCTGCCCCAGAGAACAGATTGCTGCATCCTTCAGCCGTGCTGGGCAGGCAGGTGCAGGGCTTCCAGCCAGGGGGGTAACCCCCTCCCAGGTAGTCCCACAGCCCCACCCAACCCAGCTCTGTGCCTCTGCCCAGAGCCTCTCATTGTTCACTTTCTGTTCCTTGTCCCCAAACAAAAGCAAGAGACTTTGAAGGCTTCCCCAGTCTCACACTGACTAAAGGGACCTTTCTACTTTTCACTGCAGATGGTTTCAATCTCCTCCTCACAACCTCTCTAAAGGTCCCCAGAGTATGTCCCCTGACCCACAAGGGAGTGAATTTCAGAGACCCAAGTACATACAGAGGACCACTGATGGAACGCTGTGGAGTCTGGCCTCCCTTATAATCAAGGGCTACAGGACACTGTCTTCTGCATCTTCCTGGCCACCCTTTTCTCCTGAAAACCAGGAAGAAAAAGCCAGTCTCCTTGCCTAAGATTCTTCAGATGGTGTCCTAGGAAGGTGGCCCCCATGTTCCTTAGAACCCTGTCTGGCCCCTTCAGACCTAGGCCTTCACTCTAAAACCCTGAGCAAACTAACGGGCCTCTGAGATGGTACCACCTAGTCTACCCCACCTCTGTTGCACACTGGCTCTGTGCTGGGCCCTTTGACATATATTATCTAATTCAGTATTTAAGCAGCCCTGTAAGGTAGGATCCATTGTACTAATAAACAGAAACAGAAAAGTTGAGTAACCTGCCAGAGGTCACAAGGCTGGTAAGTGGTGAAATCAAGACTTAAACCAGTGCTGTCTGACCTTAAACCATCTGCTGCGTTGTTCCACTTGAGAAAACATCTTCCCAGTTGTGTGAATAGAAATAAAAATGACAGAGGCACTTCACTGCAGGGAAAGGCAGTGAATCTGCCATTCTTAAGATGACAGGACTAACAAAAAGGCATGGAGACAGGATTTAAAAGCTCTTTCTCTGCCACATCTCCAAGGTTCATGACTCTCATACCTCTTGCCTGTGAAGAATGAACCTTTTGAGGACAAAGAATGACTTTTACTTTCTCAGGCCCAATCAGGTACTCATGGCTCGGCCTCCTGCACCAGGAACAAGGCAGACACCCTCTTCTTAGAACTTGGACACCACAGCAGAGCAGGACTGGCCACCAGAGTAGCCTGAGGGTGAGCATGGCAGCATTGGCATAACCCTCCTTGAACTGTTCTCTCCTGAGGAAATTTTGACTCACACCCAGCAAGACTGACCCTCTAAGTGGGATCCAGGGCCCCAGCATGGGAGTGGAAGGTACCAGGGACCCTGGCGGTTTACATTAACTCTCTCCCCATTTCCTGAACCCCTTACAAGATCCTTTTTTAAGATGAAATAGTATGTTGGCTTGGGATTTAGTCATGTTTCATCATTTGCTTTTCCCTGACTTCTAAAACCACAAGGCTGACTGAGGAATTCATGGTCCGCAGTATGGGCTCTGAATAGCTTCGTGCAGAGAGGTTCTGAAAAGAAAAGAAAGTGGTGTCTGCTTGTCAGATGGAATGTGTGAAGACATCGGGGAGGAATGCACAGGCTTTAACTGTGAGGGTCCCTTGGCAGTGTGGGCTCTGAATCATGCCGCGTGGGCTTGGATTCCCAACAAGTGAAGCCTGGGGGATGACATCATTCTTGTAAGACCGTCTGGGGTCTGTTGGGCTGCCTGACACCATCTCACCTTGAGGATTTTCATCACATAGGGTTTTTCCCAATCACCCTTAATGCCCATCATTCCTTCCAACTCATCCACTTTTCTGTCAACTGGAATTGACCAACCAGGACTTTCACAAGCCTGTCCTGTTGCCTTCCCTCCTACAGGGCATTCTTGGGACAGACTGCGCTTCTCGCCTGATCACTTGGCATCCTTCCTGACAGTGTTAATTCAGTCAGCATGTATTTCAGCCATGGGCTGGATGACACTGGGTCTTAGGATATGCAGGTGATGAAGACTGTTTGTCTTCATATCTTCGGAGAGGAGAGCAGGCAACATGGTGGAGGGGGACATACCTAACCTAGATTGGTGGGATTGGCGAAAGCACAGTGCTCTGAACACAGTGCCAAGTAATAAATATGTAACGACTAAGTTAATGCCTGAGTCTTAGAAAACAAGTACAGGAGTTAGTCCAGGGAAGAGTGTGTAGAGCCATCTCCATGAACAAAAAGATGCACAGATGAGTAGGAAGTAAGAGGTAAAACTGGAAAAGTGGTTCAGGGAGCTCTGTGTGCCATGTTAAGGAACTGAAATTGTATCCTAAGAAAGATGAGAAACATTGAAAGGGCTTTAGGCATGGAAGTGAGGTGGCCAGATTTGCAACAGTGTAGAGGACAGATTCCTAGGGTCCAGACCAGAGGCAGGAAGGTAATGAGGTCCTCTGGAGGTGATGGGAACATGATGTAGGGCAGTGTGAGTAAGAGTGGAGACAATAGGACACATTGGAGGAATATTTAGGTTTTATATGTGAGTGTGCAGGAGAGAGGAATCCAGAAGACCTCTCAGGTTTTCAGAATGGGGGTCCCACAACTGACAAGACAAAAAGAGGGCTGTGCCATCAGTTTGGTCATGCTGCATTAGAGTTGTCTGCAGAAGACATTAGCCCGGTGGAAAAAGTAGATGCACAAATCCAAGGATAGAGGAGTCTGGGCTAAAGATCCGGATTTGTGACTTATCCTATTTATAGCAGTTGAGACACCCAGGAAATGATGAGGAATGAGGAGGAGAGTGGGCCTACCACAGAGCCCCAGAGAAACCAGTATCAGTGGTGTGGGGGGAGGGAGAGAGGGCCCATGACAAAGACAGAGGGAAGGGCCAGAGAAATACAGGGGACCCAGGGCAGTCCTGTTCTGCTCTGTGCTCCTTCTGTGATCAACTTCCCAGTGCCTTTCTCCCTCCTGAAACTTCCACCTCAGCTGCTGTTGATCAGATGTAGACTCTTTTGCATCCTTAACTCCCTGTAAAGCCCTCACAGGTGAATGCTGTTCCTGATCCCAAAACCCATTCATTGCAGTTTCCAACCATCCCTTCTGTACCCTCCTATGAAATTTCCTGCATCCTCGAGTCTCGTGTAATTCAGGTACAGTACTTCAGCCTCATTTCCTGAACATTCTCTGTTGATCTAAGACTTTGGTATCTACAGCACCATTCTTCTCTCCACTCCAGTGCAGCCATCACACAGGACACATCAGTACCATGAGGATGAGCCATTTCTGAGTCCCACAGTTCCCAGATACTCTGGTACAAACTTTGACTGCCATTTACCACGTTTTCTTTTACATTGGACAGTTTGTTTAATCTTAGATTTCATTTCCTTGGCTTTAATATAAAGACCCCAGAGGGGTACTGCTGGCATCTATAGCACTTTGTACCAATCAGAAGACACCCCTGTGCAGGCTCCCAGCTTGGTGAGCCAAGCCTGTCTGCAGGACACTCACCCTTCAGCTGGGTACCCTCCTGCAGGATCACTTGGCATAACCCTCCACCACAATTCAAAAGATGCCTTCCTTCCTTTCACTGAGTCCTTGTGAAAAATAAAGGTAGTAACATGGGAAGCACCCAGCAGAGCCTGAGTAGGACTGCAGAAAAAGGAGCTGCTGCAGACCACTGGGAGTTGGACTAGCATGTGGCAGGCCATGCTGGGTGGCACATCCCACAGTTTTCAAGCATTTGCTGCCCAGCTCCACAGAGTACCAGTGTGCTTCTCTCTCTCACCAGAGAGCAGAGCCTGAGTGATGAGGAGGGACAGTCGGTTTAGGAAGGCAAGGGGCCATGAGAGGGAACGGGAGGTGGGCATTGATCGGGAGGATAGTCTTAACAGGGAAGAAGAGAAAGGAGAAAGCAACCTCTCCATGGTAACAGGATCTTGGGGGCTAACAGCAGAGGCTACCCACCTGACCCGACACTCCGGCTTTCAGGTGCTATCCCTAGGAGCTCCCATCTCTCAGGTTCGGCCCTTGGAGCATCTCACCAGCTGCTCCTGAGTATCATTCCCTCCCCACCAGCCCTGTTGACTGCCTCAACCCCCCTCCCCACTCACCCCACTAGATGGCTTAGCGTGCTGTGGGGTATGCTTTGCTGTCCTTTCCAGCTGCCTGCGTGGGTACCACAGATCAGAGCTTCTCAGAACCCAGGAGTGTGAAGGCCCTCAGGAGAGACGGGATTTCAGAATGCCATTTCCATGTGATTTCCTCTTCCTTAAGAGGAAATCATTCTGAGAAGGTGATGAATAGTAGCCACCTGGTTGATTGTATGAAAGAAGATAGATTATGCCTCACCCCTTTGACACAAAAATAATTTTCAGTAAAAGGTTAAAACTATCATGTTGTATCAATGAGAATTGTTCCATTATTCGAAGAATGATTGATTGGAAAGTACTTTACGTACAAGAAAATCACAGTGATACAATACAGCTTCCACTTTTAAAGCACTTTCCATTAAAAAAAAATCATACCAATGTATAAAAATAGTTATACCGAAGATGTGAATCAACAGCACTCGAAAGTCTTGTGGTATAAATAGATTCAACAATGAGACTATCAAGGAACTCGGGCCATGACAACCTAACCTCCATTTTCACTAACAGAAAAGGAGTAACGTGTGGTTCAACCTGGGCCACACTGGAAGGAATCTTGGGAAGAAAACATGATGGAACTAGGACCACTAGGTCAGGTCAACTCAAAGCACTGGGCAATGCAGTGGGAGAGACACAGGGGACAGAGATATGGTCTCTTCCTTAAAGAGTTTTCAAACTGTCCCATGTCACAGGCCTGTACAAAAAAACAAGCAAAACCATGTATTCAGGGTCCTGAGAAATACCAAGAGATGCAAGATACTTAAAGAGATTGGTGATTCCTTGCTTTGATCCTTCCCCCCTGCTGCCTGCCTCCAACAAACATTTACATTTCATTAATATGAACAGAGCATGGAGTCGGCTGGGTCTGGATGCAGGTTGCAGCTCTTCCATTTACTAGCTGATGTGATCCTGGACAAATAAGTTATTGTCATTTCAGGGGGAGTGGGACTGTCATTGTAAAGATGAAATGAAGTCACTATTATGTATACATACATCAAACACCCAGGTTGCTTCCTACTGCAGAGTGAACAGTAGAAGCTACCTTACCCTTCCACTCCTGCAAGGAGTAGAAGTACTTTTTCATTCCTTTCTTGCTTCAGTTTCAAGGATCTTTTCTATTGTTGGATATAATGTGGCTTTTCAGATGGGCCTTCATGTCTTTGACCTGATGGCCCCTGTCAACCAGGTACTACTCTGCATCTTCGTGTTTGGGGACTTCGTGGTCCAACTCCTGCCTCTTTGTGAGGAAAACATGGAACCCCCTGCACTTCAGTTCTGGTGAGGGCAAGCCCAGGGCGACTAGGAGTGCTTCCTCAGCAAGCATTAACTGAATGCGCACCACTGGCAAGCGACTGTGAACGCTAAGGATTCATCAAGGAAAGATGGAGACAAGATGTCTGACCTCTCCTAAGAGTTTAACACAGGGGGACTGCCTCAGTTCCATTTTTTGGTTAAAAACAAAAGAAACTATCTGTAGTCCTGGCACATTCCTATAATCATAGCCACACTTGCCTCTAGCATCTCTAATCTCATTTTTCTGCATCCACTCTCACACCACTATTCCTCTCAGTCCACTCAACTTTCAGGTGGGTGCCGTGCCTGGTTCCAAGTTGCACAGGAGACTCTTCAGTGAGATGGGCCCTTCCCAAGTGCAGCACGAGGCTGTTCTCAGTTCATCTCACACTGACTTGTAGCAGCAGGTATCCAGATAATTTTTAAAAAGAAATCATTCAGAGACAAAAATTAGCCCATTTGCAAATTCACAAAGAATAACTGATGATCCTTTTAGCTCTTTAGTCTTTAAACTTTTTAATTTTAAAAGATAAAACTTGAAAAGTTGCCATAATCCCAGATACTCTTAACCTAGTTTCACCAGTTGTTCGAATTTTGCCACATTTGTTTATTGCTCTTTCAAAATACATACACACACTTTTTTTTTTTTTTTTTAATGAACCATTTGAGAGGAAGTTGTGGACATCATGACTTTTTACTTCTTAATACTTCAGGATATATCTTCCGAGGACAAGGACATAACAACATTACAATGTAGTTTTCAAATTTAGGACATTTAACACTAAAATGAACTTATATGCATGATCCCATAATGTCCCAATAGTATTCTTTATCATTTTTTCTAAGATCCCATCAAGATTATATGTTACATTTAATTGTCTTGTTGCTCTAGTCTATTTTAATATGAAACAGGTTCTCAAACTTTATCTTTCAACTATCAGTTTTTTTAATGTTTTGTGCTTTTGGTATTATAAGAAATCTGCTAGCACAAAGTCACAAAGATTGTCTCCTGTTTTCTTCTAGAAGTTTTGTTGTTTTTCCTCATTAGGTCTGCGGACTCATTTGGAGTAGTTTGGTTTTTTTTATATGGATATCTATTTATTCCAGCACCATTTGTTGAAAAGACTGTCCTTCCCTCTATTCAATTACCTTGATACCTTTGTTGAAAATAGCCCAATAATATTAGCTGTGGATCTATTCTTGTACTCTCCGTCAAAGTGACCAACATGTCTGTCCTTCCATTAGTATCTCACTATCTGATAACTGCAGGTTCTGATAAGTCTTGATCAGATAAGTTACTTTTTCCAACTTTGTTCTTTTTCAGCATTGGTTCTTCTAGGTCCTTTGCATTTCCATATAAATTTTCAAATTAGTTTTTCAACTTTTAACAATTGCCACTTGGAATTTTTATTGGAATTTTGTTGACCCTATAGATCAGTTTGGGCAGAATTGACATCTTAATAACATTAAGTTTTCCAATCTATGAATCTCTCGCCATTCATTTAAATTTTCTCTAATTTCTCTTCCTTTCTTTAGCAAAAGTATACAGATCTTGCACATATTCATTTAAAGTAAGTCCTAAATATTTCACATTTTTATGCTATTGTAAATGATAGTTTAGGGAATTTTGATTTATTGTGCATTATACAAAAATACAGTTGACTCTTTTTTTTTTTGGAACCAGGGATTGAACTCAGGGACACTCGGCCACTGAGCCACATCCCCAGCCCTATTTTGTATTTTATTTAGAGACAGGGTCTCACTGAGTTGCTTAGGGCCTCGCTAAGTTGCTGAGGCTGGCTTTGAACTCGCGGTCCTCCTGACTCAGCCTCCCAAGTCGCTTGGATTACAGGCGTGCACCACCACGCCCGGCTTACAGTTGACTCTTAATATTGACCCTTGTTACCTTGGGTTACCTTGTCAAATCAACTATTTGTAGTATCTTTTTTACTGGGTTTCTTAGAATTTCTACATAGGTCACTATGCCATCTTTAAAAAAAAAAAAAAGTTTTGCCTCTTACTTTCCAGTCTGTACAGCTTTTTCTCTGGTCTTTTACACTTGCTAGGGAATATGGTACAATAATTAGTAGTAGTAAAAACAGACATCGTGGATTTTCCCCAGTATGAAGGGGAAAGCACTGTCTTTCTCATGAAATATGACATCTACTGTAGGTTTTTCATAACTGCTCTCTGTCAAAAATATCAGGTTCTATTCCAAATTTCCTGAATCTTTCTCATGAATGAATGTAGAAGTTTGTCACATGCCTTTTCTACTCCTAGTTTTCTAATATATTGATTTTTTTTTAAAGTTAAGTCAATTTCATATTCCTTGAATAAATTTTACTTGGTCATGATGTGTTACATATACAGATACATAGACATCTGTACAAATATGTATCTACACACATATATTCAATATGCTAAAAAAATTCTCTATTCATTAGGGATATTGATCTTGTTATGGTTTGGACGTGAGGTGTCCCCCAAATGCTCACATGGAAGATAATGCAAGAAGGTTGAGGAGAAATGATTGGGTTACAAGAGCCTTAACCCAATCAGTGAATTAACCATCTGATGGAATTAACTGAGTGGTTACTGAAGTGGTAGGGTGTGACTGGAGGAGGTGGGAATTGGAGTGTGGCTTTGGGTATATATTTGTATCTGGTGAGTGGAAGTTCCCTCTGCCATTCTTCCACCACGATGTTCTGCCTCACCTCAAGCCCTGAGGAATGGAGCCTGCTGCCTATAGATTGAGACCTCTGAAACCATGAGCCCCTAAATAAACCTTTCCTCCTCTACAGTTTTTCTGTTCAGGTCATTTCGTCATAGCAGTGAAAAAGTTGACTAAAACAGAACTGTTCTTCTTTTCTTGCAATGCCATCGTCTGATTTTGGTATCAAGGTAATAATTTTGGCCTCCTAAAATGACTTGGGAAGTATTCCCTTGACTTCTATTTTCTGAAAGTTTGCGTAGAATTTGTATTTTTCTTGCTTAAATGTTTACAAGAATTCTCCAGTGAAGACATCTGGTCTAGAGTTTTCTTTGTAGGAAAACCCCTCATTTTAAGACAGGAAGAACTTATCTTTGCAGTTCCTATCAGCACTATGTAGAATGAAGGGAAATGAAGTTGTGAAAATCCCTGTTACCAGATGAATGGATAAATAAAATGTGGTACATATACCCCAATGGACCATTACTGAGCCTTAAAGAGTGAAATTATGGCTGGGCGTGGTGGCACACGCCTGTAATCCAAGCGATTTGGGAGGCTGAGTCAGGAGGATCGGGAGTTCAAAGCCAGCCTCAGCAACTTAGCGAGGCCCTAAGCAACTCAGTGAGACCCTGTCTCTAAATAAAATACAAAATAGGGCTGGGGATGTGGCTCAGGGACCAAGTGTCCCTGAGTTCAATCCCTGGTTCAAAAAAAAAAAAAATGAAATTATGGCATGTGCAGGTAAATGGATGGAACTAGAGAATATCATGCTAAGTGAAATAAACCAATCCCAAAAAATCAAAGGTTGAATATTTTCTCTGATAAGCAGATGCTGATCCATAGTTGGAGGTGGGTATGGAAGAATGAAAGAACTTTGGATTATGCAGAGGGGAGTGAGGGGGGGATGGGAAGGAAGTAGAATGAGACAGACATTATTACCCTGTATACATGTATGATTACACTACTGGTATGATTCAGCACCATGTATAGCCAGAGGAATGAGAAGTTATGCTCCATTTGTATACAATGTGTGAAAATGCATTCTACTGTCATGTATAATCAGTTAGAACAAATAAAAAATTTTTTTTAAATCCCTGTTGCCTAAAGATGCCTCCAGCACACACCCTTCTACTAAACACTGCTTCCTTGGCCTTAGGAACAGTAAAAGCAATTGAGTGTTTCCAACAGAATGTTTTCAGATACTTATGTGATTTTTTTTTAATGATCCTGAGCCGGGCGCAGTGGCACACACCTGTAATCCCAGCAGCTCAGGAGGCTAAGGCAGGAGGATTGAGAGTTCAAAGGCAGCCTCAACAAAAGCGAGGTGCTAAGCAACTCAATGAGACCCTGTTTCTAAATAAAATGCAAAATTGGGCTGGGGATTTGGCTCAATGGTTGAGTGCCCCTGAGTTCAATCCTCAGTACTCCCACCAAATAAAAAGATTCTAATTTATTGAGACATAACATTTGCACATCTTTATGGGGTCCATTATGGTAACTCAATACAGGTACCTTATGTGTAACAGTCAAATCAGGGTCATGAGCTTGCCATGTCTTCCACTACGCATCGTCACGTGTGGGGAATGTCATACTCTTCTAGTCGTTTTGAAATATAGATTGTTTTAACTAGTAGTTACTCTATGGGACTAAAGAAAAACCAGAAGTAATTCCTCCACTCTGTGTTTTGGTCCCCTTACTGAACTTCTCTCCACCTCTCCTCCCCACTGCCCTTTCCAGTCTCTAGTGACCACTATTCCATTCCTTTCTTCTACAAAATTGACACTCATTTCCACAAATGAGTGGTATTATACATTTTTAAACTTTCTTTAAAATCTTGTCTGTACCATTATCTAACAATTAGTTTTAAAATACTTAAAACTAATTTCTGTTCAGGATGCTGGAAGTGTTTCCCCTTGGCCCTGTGCCCTGCTGTGGTCAGGCTGCAAGGTCAAGGTGAGGGAGGCATAGAGGCATGACTTACTTAGTCATTAAACATTTTTATTATCTTAAAAATTTTTTGAAAAATATTAAGCTTATAACAATGTGAAAGTACATAAAGAGGAAAAAAAATACTGCCCCCATACCCTGTAAATAAGAAAAAGTGTAATTTGATACGTTTTCTGTCCTCATTCTCTGTATTCTTAAATACATATGTACTCATATAGGTATTTATCTTTTTTCCTTCTTTCATTCCTCCCATGGGATTATTATGCCCAAATATTCTTTTTTTGGCTTAAAGGACATTTCTCTATATTGCTAATATTTTCCTATTAATAACTGCATACTTTTCCATATTAAGAATCTACTGCAGTTTATTAATCTCCTGTTTCATAGACTGTTTCCAAGGGTTTCCTTTGGAAACAGTGCAGCAATAAGCATCTTTGTGCATATATCCCTAAATTACAGGAGCATAATTCTGCTTGAGAGTACCCAGAGTAGGATTGCCAAATCAAAGGGTGTACACATTTCCTTTCCTGAAATTGCATGTATCTTTCTCATTTTTATCCTGGATTTATCTTTTTGCTAGCAGTTGAAGGTATTCTTTGACCATTAGGAATGTCGTGTGTATTGGAAGAATTTTCATCAAATCTGTGTTCTTTACATTTGACTTTATTCACAGTGTCATAGGACATAAAATTTTTTTAATTTAAAATTTTAAAATATTTTCCTTTTTCATTATGGATTTTGGGGTTTACTAGTTTGCTTGTGGTCTCAGTGCCTGCAGTCATCACCTAAACTTCCATATTATTTTACTGTTTTATTTTTTACATCTAAGCTTTTGATCTACCTGGAATTTAGTTGTGTGTAACATAAGGACTTGGAATCTGAGCTTGCCATTCTTTTTCATATCTTGAAGCATTGTCCATATCTTGTAGGTCAAAGACTTTCTTAAGGTATTTCATAATATCCCCTCCGCTCAGTTCATTGTTCCTCTGGTTTCAGACCTTTCTCATGTCCCACTGCTGTGCTGAAATGGAGGTTGGTTAGGAATCATGCCTTCCTCCATTGCATCCTTCAGGCAAACTGGTGAACACTGCAGAGCACTGAGGCACACAGAAACACTTATAGAAGCTTTGGTACAACTCCTTGGCAAGTGTAATATTTACTGCTTTATCTCTAAACACGGGGAAATGTGGTTATCCTTAAAGCCACTCCTTGAGCTCGCTCTGTTCCTTCCTCCTCTGGGGTCTCTGTTCTTTGAGGCCTGCCTTCTCTCTAGAAATCTGACTCATTCTATGACTCCCTTCAGAGAGGCTTTTTCCAAATCTTTCCTTAAAAATCCAACTGCATTTATAAGCTCTGCCACATTGTTTAGTATTTGATCCACAGTGGATTTTGCTTCTTTTCTAGTACCCTTCACAGTGCTGGGCCATAGCTCATTGAATACTTCAGCTGCAACTAAAACAATCTCACATGCCAATCAAGGCTCTTTGTACAGGCTGAAGAACAGCCTCAAAATTTGTCATGAAAACTCTTGGGTCTAAGGAACCTGCAAATGGAAAAACTGGAAAGTGCCCCCCAAATGCTATTGAATTCCAGAAAAATTTTTCAAGTAATATCATGTAATCATATCTAAATTGCTTTAAGCCAGGTGTGGAGGCACATGACTGTAGTCCCAGCAACTGAGAGGCTGAGGCAGGAGGACTTCAAGGCCAGCCTCAGCAACTTAACAAAACTTGGATTTGATTCTCAGTTTACCAAAAAAAGAAAAGAAAGAAAAAAGGAGTACAATAAGAGGGAGCAAAATGACTTTACAGTGGCAAAACCTTGGGCAGGAGATAAAGGTCAGCCTCATCAGTGGTAAGCCATATTGATAGCATCTACCCTTGATATGGTGAGAATGACACTTAACTTTTATGGTCTTCCTTTCCAAAACTACAGCCAGTCTGACCATGAAGAAGAAAAAAATACACAAATCCCAACTGAGACAAATTCTACAAAATCCCTGACCAGTCCTCAAAACTATCCAAGTCATCAAACCCACCTAAGAAACTGTCAGCCCACTGGAGTCTAAACTATTGCAGGATCCCATTTAGAAAACATGACGACTAAATGGGATCCTGCAACAGAATAAAGATATTAAGCAAAAATGCAATCCTAATATAGAGTCCAGTTAATGTATCCACTTCATTACTGTGATAATACGTACCATATTAAGATGTTAACAGGTCTGTGTGTGTGGCTATATGGAAACTACCGTCCTTGTCTCTTTTCTGTAAATCTGAAACTATTCTAAAATTGTTTTTAAACTATGCAGTTTGGGCAACAGATTGACTACATGCTTATCTTCACAACTCTTGCTTTTCATTACAGGGTGCTGGTGACAGTTTTGTGGGAGCTTTGGCCTTCTACATGGCTTATTACCCAAATTTATCCTTGGAAGAAATGCTCAGGAGATCTAATTTCATCGCAGCAGTCAGTGTCCAAGCTACAGGGACACAATCATCTTATCCATACAAAAAAGATCTTCCTCCTACTCTGTTCTGATTCCTGTTAACTCTTAAGTAGATACCTGGAAATAAAATGCACTGGGGGTAGCCATTCCTACCTACCACTTACTAGAAAATGTCCTCTCCCTTCTTTGTAAATATGTTCATTTCAGAGTCATCTTCAAGTTTTCATTTATATATTCATAAGAATGATCCCTTGCTTTCATGCATTCACAAAAACCAATTAGCATGATTCCACAATCAGGAACTGTGCAAAAACCTTACCACTATTCAGGGACCAGCAAATTCTATTGCCTGCAGATTGTGAATGTTATGTGGCACCACACAGCAGGGGTGGTGGACAGCAGCCTCTAGAGCCAGAGCACAGAATGTCCAATAAGGGGGAAAGGCATAGGAATTCAATCTCCCAAGTATCTAAGAGGGGTGACTGATACTCATTCTTCAGCTCATTATCAAACTTAGTTTTGTACATAAACCAAAAGTTTCTGTGTTTACTTAAATCTGTTTATGTATCAGCAATTTATTGTTTAAAAATGTAAACACCCTGTGGGCCAAGTTCAGCTCAGGGGCTGAATAGACATTTGTTAGGCCAGATGTTAAGGCTTTTGTTTTTTAAAGCAATCCTTGCATGTCACAGATCCCTTACAGGCTTAGCTAGGATCATGTGAAAGATTTTTTCTTGTAACCCAAGACCATGGTGGACAGCTTCAACCTAAACATAACTGAGATCTCACCTGTTACTGCTCTGAACCACAGCTCTAACAAGATACCATAAAATAGCTGATTGACTGCAATGCCACAGCCTTAAGATTCAACAACTGTTTATATCCAATTCCATTTCCAGAGAGCTGTGCTTGCATTTCCTCCAGAGGCAGATTGGGCCACGGGGAGGGAACACCTGCTATTTTGGAACAGCACTGATCCTTAATGCTGTGGCCAGGGCAGGCACTCATCTTTCTCCCATACAAGTGCTTAAGACGGGGCAGGATGTGAACCAGCAAAGCTCAAAATGGAGGGGAGTAAAACAAAGAACTAATCCTTACATTCAGCCAGAATTTTGAGAAATAAAGGAGAAAACTGGAGTTTTGAAAATTTGTGGGTAACAGTAGCCTGTGTAGGAAAATATACTGATCAGGGCCAGGAGGATTACCAAGTTTGAGGCCAGTCTGGGCAAACTGGTGAGACCCTGTCTCAAAATTTTAAGAACTAGGAATAGCCAGGTGCAGTGTTACCTATAATCCCAGGGACTCAGGAGGCTGAGGCAGGAAGATCACAAGTTCAAGCCCAGCCTCAGCCACACAGCAAGCCCTCATTTCAAAATAAAAAGGACTAGGAATACCTTAGTGATAAAGTACCCAAGTTCAATCCCCAGTCCAAAAACAAAGTGGGGGATTGGGGGTGGGAAACATAGCTCAGAGGCAAAGCAACTGCTCAGCATGCACTAGGCCCTGTGTTCAATTCCCAGTACAACAACAACAAAAAAAGTGGGGGGAGAGATCTAGAGGATAAAGAAGCCTGAAACTGTCTAAAAATCCTAGATACTGCTTTGGTGATCTGGACTTGTGCATATGGACCAATGACATTTTTCCTAATTACATAAGCACAAATCACAAACAGTTCTCTTAAGTTTCTTTTGTTGTCCTTCCTGCTCATCGTTGTCACCCATCTCCATTTTTACATTGGGGGTTTCTTCAAGATCACCTGGAGTGCTGCTCTGCTCATTTTATAAAATACAAGAAGCAATCTAGAAGCTCTTGCGTAAGTCTCACCATGGAAAAATCTCTTTTATTATATGAAACAATGGTTGTTTCTTAGGAATGTGGTTGCTTTTTAAATTTTCAAATGGGAGGGGAAAACATCAATAAGAGACAATAGCACTGGCTATTTTAATATTTTTTATTAAGGGCTATAAAAATATCCAGAAAGATAAATAAATGTGAAGCAACGATGTCTGTCCTAATATGAAGAACTTTCTTTCACTGCATTGTTTCCTTTCACAATGGCCTTGAAATCACAGGAGGTAGTGATGCCACGCCATTTCCTCTTCTTTTATTACAAGCTGTGGGATTTCTGAATCAGTATCCCCGCCCTCAGTCTTCTCATTTATAAATCAAATTCATTTTCAATCCATTGTTCAGAGGGAGCGTACTTTTTTCTGTTCCGTGAAGAGGACTTTTTTTTTCACTATGGAGGGAGAAAAAAGGGTTGTGGCAGAAAACTAAAAAGTATCAACATTTTTGCTAAAAATATGTTATTAGGCCATTAAGACCTGTCCTTTCTCATATTTTACTATTCCTTTGACATGAGGATGGAGCTGATTTGCAAACTCAGTTCCTCCATTCCAGAGGTCTGAGAAGAGAAGACTGGAGGTAAAGGCAATCCACTAGCAAATCAGTGGCATCCTTGGTACTCCACAAGGTCATACTTCAATCAATGTGAAATATTCACATTAAAAATGAAAGTGGCAAACATGGAAACACTCAATGTCTTCACCAACTGAGGTCCACACCAGTAGCAGGTAAGCAAGAACAGGCTAGGAGCTGGACTCAGAACCAGAGCAACAAGAACAGAGCAGGACATGGAAGAAAAGGCAACCTGACCGAAAGAGTAAATACCACTGAACTGTCTAGAGCTGGTCTAACATATCCAAATAGAAACATCTTAGTTAAGTAATAAAGTATTCTAACCAAAATCTCAACGTTGTAAATATTGCAAGAGTACAGTTCCCTGGGGTGGGGGAGCCCTATCTTCTTGGCTGAAAGGCAGGTAGCTACACTGGTCGGGGATGTAGCTCAGTGGAAGAGCACTTGCCGAGCAAGCACAAGGCCCTACATTTCATACCCAGTGTCTGTCTGTCTGTCTGTCTGTCTGTCTCTCTCTCTCTCTCTCTCTCACACACACACACACACACACACACACACACACTACATACTAGGAAATAAGGGTTCCATAGTCCCCATAATGCCCTAGAACCATCATTAACTTCCAACCACTTTCCCCAACACTCACCCCACCAATTCTTCCTTGCCAAAAACAAAAACAAAACAGCGCTGGGCACAGTGGCACACGCCTGTAATCCCAGCACTTGGGAGGCTAAGACAGGAGGATCGCGAGTTCAAAGCCAGCTTCAGTAAGCAACTCAGTGAGACCCTGTCTCTAAATAAAATACAAAATAGAGCTGGGGATGTGGCTCAGTGGTGGAGTGTCCCTGGGTTCAATCCCCAGTACCCCTCCCCACAAAAAAAAACAGTGCAGCCAAAGAAGATTCAGGAACTCAAAGAAATATGACCAAGTAACTCCCAGCTTGTCACTACTACACAAAGTGATTTTAGCTTTGAATTTGCTGCTTCCATAATCAAAATGGACAGAATCTCTGTATATAAGATTCCCAACGTATTAAGAATTAGCTAAGTAGCTTGTTTAAAACACATTCCTGCTTCTTACCTCCACCCCTACCCTAATTCTAGTTCAGCAGAGCTAGAATTGGACTGGAAGACAACATTTTTAAAAAGTTCTAAGACAATTCTAATGGGCAGCTGAACTTAAAAACCACAAACCACTCAAGAGAACTTCACCTGAAGGAATACAAATACTGCATACATACAGATATTGTATATAAGGGATATTTTTTGCATACTTCAAATCATCTAGAAATAAGTACAATTGCTCCTTATAAGACTCCACTCCTCTAGAGAGGCTAAAAAACATTGCATAATATTGGTAAAAACCCAATACACTTTCCCAGATAATGCTGTTAAGAAGTATTTTCTCAGCCGGGCGTGGTGGCGCATGCCTGTAATCCCAGCACTTGGGAGACTGAGGCAGGAGGATCACAGGTTCAAAGCCAGCCTCAGCAACTTAGGCCCTAAGCAACTCAGTGAGACCCTGTCTCTAAATAAAATACAAAGAGGGCTGGGGATGTGGCTCAGTGGCCGAGTGTCCCTGAGTTCAATCCCCAGTATCAAAAAAAAAAAACAGAAGTATTTTCTCTGTGTTTTTCTACATGGAAGTAAAAGCTGAGCTAAAAGGAGGATTGGCAGTGTAGCTCAGTGGTAGAGTACTTGCCTATCACCTGCAACGTCCTGGGGTCAATCCCCAGCACCACCAAAAAAAGAAAACAAAGGGAGGCAAGTGAGAAGCAATCAGTAGACTATTTAAATGACCATGACAAGGATTGACTAACATGAGTACAGCAAGGCTTTATTCAGAAAAATTCATTCATTGTAGTAATTAATTTCAAAAGAATAAACACTTTATTATTCCAAGTAATTGTGCTAGACAATGAAAGATTTACAAAAGCCTAAGATGCAGTGGCACATGTCTATAATCCCAGATACTCAGGAAGCTAAGGTCAGAGGATTGCAAGTTTCAGACAGCCTGGGCAATATAGTGAGTCCATCTTTAAAAAAAAACAAAAAACATAAAAAAGGCCAGGCACAGTGCACACCTGTAATTCCAGTGGCTCAATAGGCTGAGGCAGGAGGAAAACAAGTTTGAGGTCAACCTCAGCAATTTAGTGAGGCCCTGAGCAACTTAGTGAGACCCTGTCTCAAAATAAACAATAAAAAGGGCTGGGGATGTGGCTCAGTGGTTAAGAGCCCCTGGGCTCAATCCCCCCCACTGAAAAAAAAAAAAAAAAAAAAAGTCCCTGATTTAGTACTCCTGAGGTACCCAGGCGAATTTCCAATAAACACTTTAAGAACCTAAAGATTGAAGGGGAAAGCAACAGTGACAGATGGCCTAACAGAGAGGGTAAAACCTGGCCCCTAAAGGAGCAGCATTTGGATGAACTAAAGCAGGAAGAGTTATAGGTGGCAGGAATGACAGTGAGGCTTCAGGACCTTGGATACTAGGCTCAGCATAGGGGAAAGTCCTGATTTTTAAAAACTTAAAAAAGTTTAGGAAGATCAAACTAGCTCCACGTAACAGAAAGAACAGGAACTTGGGGTCAGAAGGATTGGGTTCAAACTTTGGCTCTACCATTTAGAATTGTGAGTCCCTGAACAAATTTCTCAAAATACTCTATCCTGTGAGGCAGAAGGATTGCAAGTTCAAAGCCAGCCTCAGCAACTTAGCGAGGCCCTAAGTAACTCAGTGAGACCCTGTCTCTAAATAAAATACAAAATATGGCTGGGCATGTGGCTCAGTGGTGGAGTGCACCTGGGTTCAATCCCCAGTACCAAAAAAAAAAAAATCAAAAAATACTCTATCCTATTTCTTTCCCTGAGACAAGAGAACTTCAACTCCCTTACAGAGTTGTTTCCAGATACACAGTGAGCACTCACTATGTGTTAGTTGAGCTGAAATGACACAATGCTATCCACAATCATAAACATAAACTTTCTGTCAAAATATTTACTGCTTAATTCATAGAAGACTGAATCTGTCCAGTTCTCTCCCTACAGCTAATGTAAATCTATTCTGTTTCAATTAAAGTCTATATTGTCTTGTTTAGTCATCCAAGGAATTAAAACTGACAAGTTTCCATTCTCTTTATGATAAACAAAGTTTAATAAGCTTAGGCCTCACCTTTAATCCTTTCTCCCTGGAAATTAGCATCTAGTTTTACATGAGGAAAATGAGTCTGAAAAGACAGAGGTAGATACAACAGGCTCTTGCCAAAGAGTTTACTAGAAAATGTCCAAATAACTGGGAATATCTGTTTCCTTACCTGCTTTATTTCATAAAACAAAACATGATCCTCACACTAACTTAACTCAAGGAAGTAAAATATGCTGGGAAAATTGCCAAACTAGGCGGACGCCTGTAATCCCAGTGGTTCAGGAGGCTGAGGCAGGAGGATGCTGAGTTCAAAGCCAGTCTAGGCAACAGTGGGGCACTAAGCAACTTGGTGAGATCCTGTCTCTAAATAAAATACAAAATAGGGCTGGCAATGTGGCTCAGTGGTTGAGTGGCCCTGAGTTCAATCCCTGGTACCCCCACCCCCACAAAAAATTGCCAAGCAAGTGGCTCCAAGGTAAACATCTTTATCACAAAATTCTGCAGAAGATCCGGTAAGTGGGCAGAAAGGCAGGCGTCCACAGTCCCAGAACAAAAAGATAAAGTTGTACTGTCAAGGCTCAAACCATTCCTTAATAGAAAGTCCTAACTGTCTTGTTTGAAATTTATATACAAATTTTTTCTCCCATTTTTTGAACTTATGATCAGAACTACTTAGGGCTATATTCTTTTCCCCATCTCCAAACTTTAAGCCAATCTGACAAATAAGTTCCCAATACTTCCTCCACACTAAGGATGAAAATTCCAATACATTTTCATAAATATCACAATAGGTTCTTCAATCAACATTAGTAGTGTGCAAGTTCCTAAAAATGAACTCTAAAGGAGCTAACATGGTAGAATAAAATTACTTTAGAATATAGTTCAACACTTTTGAGTTTTCAACAGCTAATACAAAGAAATCACAGAGAAAAACAATACTAATCTAGCATCAAACTATTATTCTAGTAATTTTTCTACCATATGAGGAATCATCCTGAAACCCAGACTCCTAATCCTTAGGTATAAACTAAAATTCCCTTTTTATTATGATAATGAATGACCAGCAGTATGAGCAACATAAAAAGAGAAGGAAATTAGGCCAGGCGTGGTGGCGCACGCCTGTAATCCAAGCGACTTGGGAGGATGAGTCAGGAGGATCGCGAGTTCAAAGCCAGCCTCAGCAACTTAGTGAGGCCCTAAGCAACTCAGTGAGACCCTGTCTCTAATAAAATACAAAATAGGGCTGGGAATATGGCTCAGTGGCCGAGTGTCCCTGATTTAAACCCCGGTTTCCAAAAAAAAAAAAAAAAAAGAGAGAAGGAAATTGTGTTTCGACTAACAAATGGAACTCAAACAATGTTAAACTGACAACTGGACTTCTCAGAGCTTTTTAAAAATACTTCCTGACGTTAATACAGTCTTTGTCTTATTAAGAAGCAATTACAGAGGCCAGGATTATAGAGCACTTGCCTAGCACGTGTGAGGCACTGGGTTCAATCCTCCGTACCACATACAAATAAATAACTTATAGGCACATGCCTATAATCCCAGAAATTTGGGAAGCTCAATCAGGATTGAAAATTCAAGGCCAGCCTCAGGAGCTTAGTGAGGTCCTAAGCAACTTAGCACTGGGGATATGGCTCAGTGGCTAAGTGCCCTAGGTTGAATTCCTGATATCAAACCAAAAAAAGGTAGCAGCAATTAGAAAGGACACAAAAATGAAAAGAAGAGTAAGAGTTCTAAAATAAAAAATTTGGCCAGCTACAGTGACACAGGCCTATAAACCCAGTGGCTCAGAAGGCTGAGGCAGGAAAATTCCAAGTTCAAAGCGAGGCTCAGCAACTTAGGAAAACCCTAAGCAATTTAGAAAGACTCTGTCTCTAAATAAAATAAAAAATTTTTAAATTTTTAAAAGGGCTGAGGATGTGGCTCAGTAGTTGAATGCCGCTGGGTTCAATACCCAGTACCAAAAAAATTATTTGCCAGGTTTTGGTTTTGGCATAAATCCGCACATCAAATTCAGAAACAGAATGGGCTTCCACCAACAGCAATCAGGTGCTGAGTCCACTTGGTTTGTGTTAGATAATCTGGCTCTGGGAACACGTCTCTTTCACGCAAATACAGACCATTTAAAATTGCATTATGACCTTTTAAGGGATGGCCCAAAATGGAAAATAGCATTTCCTACTCTTATACACCAAAATATAGACACTACACTCCCTTAACTTACATCTGGACCCTATAACTTGCCACGGTCAGACCACACCTCCCTTTCTCAAGACACTCTCTTCCTTTCTAGCAGGCTGCTGCCTATTCTCCTTACATGGATGGTTTCTTACCTTCATGTTTTTGGTTAATTATCCCCTCCTGGAGATTTTCCCTGACATATTCTATCTGAAGTTGAGTCTAGGACTGGGGTTGTGGCTCAATGGTAGAGCACTCCCCTAGCATGCATGAGGCCCTGGGTTCAATCCTCAGCACAATATAAAAATAAAATAAAGGTATTGTGTCCACCTACAACTAAAACAAAATATTAAAAATAAATAAGTAAATAAAGTTGAATCTAGTGCAAAGAGCACAGGGACTTAATCTGACTTTGTGTCCTGGTGTATTCCAATGAAACAGGCCTTAAAAGCATTTGAAGCCAGGCGTGGTGGCGCACGCCTGTAATCCAAGTGACTTGGGAGGCTGAGTCAGGAGGATCGCGAGTTCAAAGCCAGCCTCAGCAACTTAGCAAGGCCCTTAGCAACTCAGTGAGACCCTGTCTCTAAATAAAAAATACAAAATAGGACTGGGGATGTGGCTCAGTGGCTGAGTGTCCCTGAGTTCAATCCCTGATTCCAAAAAAAAAGCATTTGAACCTACTGTGCAGTAATTCTCTCAATCTTACCAACTGGATCATAATGCAAGAGAGTCAGTTTCTCCCGGAGTCGGCTTCTCTTGGCGTTGAAGGAGAAACCTGTCCCAGCCTGGCTCACCATTTTCACCAGAAGGGCTCTAAGAAAAAAGTAAGTTGTTACAAGCTGAGGAAATAGACTAAACTCTGTCATGAGCAGATGATACGTTTTGAGAAGCTTGAGGAGTTGTATTAGTTGTGGACATTAGTTGGCCCTAAAAAGGTTCAATTCTAACACACCCTATGTTTTCCATAGGGTACAGTTTCAATGTTGTGAATCCCAAGATTTGGCCTAACACACAGACTGACTTGGTAATGACCTATCAAAATAGTAAGAACAATCAAGCCACACTGGAGGACAGGCCTCAGACACCCACCTCTCATGAGGAACAGATATGGAGGGGGAAAATAGAAAAGTACTAATAATCACAGCTACCAAGTAAGGCAATTACAAAAATGGCTGCCTCAGAAGAGCCCTCTCTTCCAGGGAATGAGTGGTAACAGCCCAATCAGGAAGGACAAAATTAAGAAACAGAAATTTTTATATCACTAACATAGCAAACCCTTTGCCCCTTCATACTTTAAGTTACAGTCATCCAAAGAATAAGGTCCACACATAAAGACCTTCTTTTTTTTGGTACCTGGGACTGAACTCAGGGGTACTCAACCACTGAGTCACATCTGTAGCCCTATTTTGTATTTCATTTAGAGACAGGGTCTCACTGAGTTGCTTAGCACCTCACTTTTGCTAAGGCTGGCCTTGAACTCTCGATCCCCCTACCTCAGCCTCCTGAGCTGCTGGGATTACAAGCCTGCACCACTGCACCCAGCCATGAAGACCTTTTAATATCTGTACTGTTTAACTTTTTCATGTGTCTTGTCTCCCTATGTAGACCCTGTCATTTCTCATTTAATTTCAAAATAAATTTGAAGCACTTTAGACCACATTCCACATCACTGAATTGCTTTCAATGTTCAGCACAGTGCTTCCAAAGACGCATACATTTGTTGATTAATTAAGATGGACAACAGTCATTCATTCAACAAATCTCAACCAAGTGCTTACTCTGAGAAAAGCACTATGGAAAATATAAAGCTGTGTCTGTGTCCTCCAGGTGACAGAGGTATGCTATGAAAAGTGAGTTATGTGTAGGGTCTAAAGGCAATACATATATGACAAACATCACAAGAAGATACAAAGAACATAAAAGGTAGGGAATATCTCAACAGAAACCAAAGGCATGTGATTCTTACAGAACCTGGGGGTGGAAAATTCTGACATAAATGAAGTGTAGGAAAAACTTTGTGAATCATTACAAAATATTGGGGAGAAAAAACACTTAGATACATGTTTTTCATTAACTTTAATCCCCCCGCCCAAAAAAAAAAAAAATCAAAATAAATTTTAAGGTTTTGGTTTTTTCTTTTTTTTTTTTTTTTTTTTTAAATCAGAGATTGAACCCAGGGGCACTTAACCAGAGCCACATCCACAGCTATTTTTATTTATTTATTTATTTTGAGACAGGTTCTCACTATGTAGCATAGGGCCTTGCTAAATTGCTACAGCTGCCTTTAACTTGCAATCCTCCTACCTTAGTCTCCTGAGTTGCTGAGATTACAGGCATACACACCATGCCTGGCTAACATCTTTTTTAAAAGGCTATTTTAGAATATTTCTTTCTTTTTTTTTTTTTTTCCTTGAGCCAGGGATTGAACTCAGGGGCACTTGGTCACTAAGCCACATCCCCAGCCCTATTTTGTATTTTATTTAGAGACGGGGTCTCATTGAGTTGCTTAGCACCTTGCCCTTGCTGAGGCTGGCTTTGAACTTAGGATCCTCCTGCCTCAGCCTCCCAAGCCGCTGGGATTACAGGCATGCACCACCACACCCGGCCAGAATATTTCTATTTTTAAAAGAAAACCTTCAGTTACTGTCTACAGAATTTATTCTGAAATACCAATTTGTTATTTCTAGTCTCTGTGGTATAGCATGGAATCTTTATTCTTTGCTATTTTTGAAGTGCTTATACCATGAATGCTAAAAATTATAAAACTCATTAAAAAAAGGCCCTATGATTTAATCAAATCACAACTTATTCTGCTAGATTTCTGTAATGGACTCCAGACAAATGGCCCTGGTCCTCAGTTTTGAGGAAACAAATATGGTGATAATCCAAACAGAGCACACCAATGGTTTGTTTAGAAACAAGAGAGTGAGCACATAAATCCAGTGCCTAGAAAAGACATGAAAACTCCTTTCAACAAAGTATTTGAATGCACACAGAAGTTGCTCAGTTGGACAGGAGGGAAATAAAGACAGTTCTCAACTTACTGTTTTTCAACTATACCATGGTATTAAAGAAAAGCAATCAGAAGCCAAACTTCAAATCTTGATCTTTTCCTAAGGTAGTAATAAGCAGCAAGATACAGCACACAGGCTGCTCAAGTGTTCTGTAGGTGAGATGTATTAAATCTATTTTGGGCTACAGTATTTTCAGCTTGCGAGTTTGTCCAGATGTAACACCATCATAAATAAACATCTGTAATTTTTTTAAAGAGCTCATAAGAACAAAATCAAACAAGTAACCCTCAAACCAGCTTTTAGAAAATCAACGTTAAATGTTTAGTGTAATATACGGATATATTAGCAGCAGTTGAACTAACAAACCTAACATAAACAAGCAAAGTTCAAATTTAAAAATGTTTACTTACTTTGACTTGCTCTTGGCAACTTTTTGTGTATGTGTAGATAAAAGGTTGGAAGAAAAAATAAAAATACAAATTTATTATCATTCTTATGCAAACGTCAGTAACCAAAAATATTTAACTCATGAAGTATGTCATAAGTTGTCACCCTTGACATTGAGAACCCGATAGCATTTTATATAAAGAGTAAAAGATCCACTCAGACCCACGCTATTCTGAATGTAATGCTTTGCACCATATTTTCAGATGGACTAGCTACCTTTTAAATCTTTTTAAGGTCGCATCTACTTCGTTTCTCTTTTCCTCTTTTAAGGTGTAAAATACTTGCATGGAACAAACCTCTTGTTTAGCAAGTCAACCGGTGCAAACTGCACAACCGTCACTTTAGATGGAGACGGTAAACTAAATCTAACCAAGAAGCCAGCCAGGTGCATGGAGAGCACTGACTCGGGAGCCTCCTTCCACTGCCCAGCTGTGCAATCTACTGTCCCTCTCAGGATCGCTTTCCTCAACTTTGGGACCCGAAATAGGTGGGCTAGGAATTCTGAGGTCCTTCCCAGTTGGGATGTCCTGTGATTCTTCTGACACACCCCTACCGAGCACAGAGGGAAAGCGCCCCACCCCTCCTGATCAGACCCCAAAGTCCCGCGAACCCTGAGTGAATCCAGACTAGTACCGCAGACCCCAGGAGTCCACTCGGCCGCGCAGTGAGGCCACCGCGGGCCGGCAACTTCCCGACCGGGTCGTCCTCCCCGCCCAGCATCCTCCCGGGTCCCTGTCACGGCCGCCCACTCCTCGCCGCAGACCCCGCCGCCGCCTCCAGCCCCACTTACAAGAGACCGCCGACAGAAACATGGCGACCGCACCTGTGGGGGCTTCGTGACCCGCAAAGGGCCAAGGAACAACTGCTTCCGGGGCATGGGCCGGTTCCGGAAGAGGACTTCCGGGAGTTGCCTGGAGCCACGCCCCCGCCTGGAACCCCCAGATCTTTGCGTTTTGTAGAACTTGGAACCCTATCTTTGTGGAAGCGGCCCTCGTTAGCACTCAGGGTCCGCGCCCCAGGCCCTGACTCCTACTCCAGAGTCAGAATTAGGTGCTTTCCTTACTTGCTCCATTAAATAATCGGAACCACAGTAACTGTGGAACCTCTCCAGACTATCAGCCCCCACGTTTCTTTTAAATGTTTTCCCCTTTTAGAAAGCCTCCCCTACCCAACTCTTCCTCCATCTTGTTGAGGCCTATTCTCAGTCCCTTCGGAGTCAGGAACCACACCTGAGTGTCCTCTATTCCTGAATTACCTGTTGGGTCTCCAGGAGAGCAGGACTGCGCATCTCCTTAACTGCTGCATCCAAACAGCACAGTGCGTGGCAGTGGGGCCTGAATCCCCGTAGTCGGCGCCTCCCATAACTTGCCTAACACCACAAAACTAGTGAGTGGTAGAGTCAGAATTTAAACCCAGACCTTAGATCTGACTCCAAACACTGGTGCCTTTCCTGCTAGTCACTGAGACCTACCACTTTGTCATCATTAATTCTTAGTGCCTCTGCAAGCAACCTGGGCTCCTCCAACACCAGGGACCTCGACTGTAACTTCATTTCCCAACTAATAATCAGGACTTGGAGCTTGATTCTAATCTGTGTTTTTAATTTACAAATTAAGTTTTACAGACCTGTAAAATAGGATTCTATTTCGTGGATTATCTTGACTGAAAGCAATAAAATTATTGAAAAGAAAATTCAGCTCAGAGCAAGAGGACTTCATAGGAGATGGGCTTGAGATTGCCACATATCAGGAGCCCCAGAACGTTTGGTTGTCCCATTGCTACTGCTTAGTTGGATTTTCCTTAGGTACCTTCATTGTAAAGGTAATTTCTCTTTCTTTCTCTCTCTCTCTCTCTCTCTCAGCTGTTTTCTCTGGAGTAATACTTTGGTATATGAGAATATTCTCTTCCACAAACCTCATAGTTTTAGAATTCATTTATAATCCTTTCTTGGCTCAGTAATTACATTTGGGGATACACAATGGTGCCTTTCTAATTTCATATATATATAATATATATATAACTTCATATATATTATATATATAGTTGTAAATGGATACAGTACCTTTATTTTATTGATTTAGTTTTCTTATGTGTGCTGGGGATCGAACCCAGTGCCTCATGTGTTAAGCAAGCACTCTACCACTGAGCCACATCCCCAGCAGGGTGACTTTCTAATTTCTATCATTCCTTCTTTTTTATTAGTTGACTTGCTTCTATAAAGAAAAACTTTCCACTGTCACCTGAGGCTGAATGATAGTTCTTCCTAAAAAGACAGAGTAAATTATTTGTTCTCTTTATCTATAATTAGAGTAAGAATAGTTGTTTTCTTTTTTTTTTAGTTGCTAATGGACCTTTATTTTATTCATTTATTTATATGCAGTGCTGACAATCATACCCAATGCCTCACACGTGCAAGGCAAGCGCTCTAACACTGAGCCACAACCCCAGCCCCAGAATCGTTGTTTTCAATGATGACAAAAATGTTCTTCCCCTTTAACTTCTTTTTAGTATTACTTTATTGGATTTTTTCTTATTGTTTATAATCATCCAAAGTCATTATTCTTTTTTTAATATTTATTTATTTATTTTATGTGGTGCTGAGGATGGAACCCACCATGTGCGAGGCACCTGCTCTACCACGGAGCTACAGCCACAGCCCCTCGTTATTCTTTTTGATGCTCAGATTTCCCCAAATTTGGCCATTAGGAGGAGCCTCTTTGAGCTGGTTCAGTGTTCTTCCAACACATTCCCTTTCTTCCCCCAACCCAAACACAGAATCAGCTATTCTTCCAAGGTGTGCTGTTTCCTTTCCTTTTCTTCATCATCTTCTTCTTTATTTTAAATCAAAGCTACATTCTAATACACAGACTAAATACTGGAATAATTAGTGGATTGGTGGGGTGGGGGTAGGGGTATACTGGGGATTGAACCTAGGAATACTTTACCACTGAGCTACATCCCCAACCCCTTTTTTATTTTGAGTCAGGATCTTGCTAAGTTACTTAGGGTTTTGCTAAGTTGCTGAGGCTGGCCTCAAACTTGCATTCCTCCTGCCTCAGCCTCTTGAATTGCTGAGATTACAGGTGTGTGCCACTGGGCCCAGCTAAATTAGTCAATTTTAAGCTTTATTTAAAACCATGGAACCTTCATTCAAATTAAATCTAACTCAGAAGTTTACAGTATAAAATGAAGCTGCAGCCAGGCATGGTGGCGCACACCTGTAATCCCAGCAGTTCAGAAGGCTGTGGCAGAAGGATCACCAGTTCAAAGCCAGCCTCAGCAATTTAGCAAAACCCTAAGTAACTCAGCAAGACCCTGTCTTTAAATATAATATTTAAAAAGGCTGGGGATCTGACTCAATGGTTGAGTGCCCCTGGGTTCAGACCCCAGTACCAAAAATAAAAATAAAATAAAATGAAGCTACACCTCTGATGGAATGTTCTCAGAACCCTGGACTCCATGACTGTCAGGAGCTCTACAATATGTAA
Source organism: Glaucomys volans (assembly GCA_020662805.1). Lineage (NCBI taxonomy): Eukaryota > Metazoa > Chordata > Mammalia > Rodentia > Sciuridae > Glaucomys > Glaucomys volans. Next base: position 721,120 of record JAJEJO010000117.1, read on the forward strand.
TGGCCACAGCCAGAAGGCCCCAGTGAAGAGAGATGGGGCAGAATTAGGGGGCAGATGATGGGGAGCACTGAATGTCAACCTGAGGATACCTACTACACACAGATTGAACCAGTGGTGGCCCTAGCTTTCAGCCTGACTCCTTCAGGAAGTCTTTGCTGTAATTCTAAATGACTGAGGCAGAGGACCTAATTTTGATGGTGCCTGATCTGCCTGGAGGCTTGTAAAGGTACAAGCTCTCTGCAGTAAGCCCTGGGCTTCTGTACAGTAACCCTTCCTTCCCTACCCATGTTCCCAGGTCCCTGGGATAGGTTAGGGAGCCAACATTACCAACACTGGGGCAAGAGCCTGGGTGTACTCCCCAACCACCAGGCACCACCAGGGGTGACAGTGTGCTGGACGATGGGCAGTCAGGGTCCTACCAGCACAATAGAGGGGAAAAGGCTTGAATCTCATCATTATGTGCTGGGAACAGTGTGGGCCAACAAATGCAGATGCCTGGACCCAGAGTGGATCTTCTCTTCCTTCGTCTACTCCTCTGGGCTGGGAATCCAGGTTGAACAATTGTATCTTTTCCTCCCTTAGGCGCCCCACCTCCCAGAGTCAGTGCTTCTCCGCTAAGGACTGCATCTTTTACCTCTGGGCTGCCACAGTGCTCTAATGGTTCTGTACTCTTATAAGGTATAGAGGGCTCATTATGTAAATTCAGGTGAAAAAATCATGAATTACATTTGTATTAATAAACATTTTAATGAACACTTAGTAGCTGCCAACAGTGTGTTGGGTGTAAATAACAGGTGGATGCTGCATGAACTAATGAAACTAAAAAGCCATTGCCTTCTTTCTTCTTCATTCAAGAATTCAAGCTGGGTGTTGTGGTACATCCTGTAATCCCAGTGGCTTTGGAGGCTGAGTCAGGAGAATCGCAAGTTGGAGGTCAGCCTTTGCAATTTTGCAAGGCCTTAAGCAACTTAGCAAGACCCTGTCTCTAAATAAAATGTAAAAAGGACTGGGGATGTGGCTCAGTGGTTAAGCACCCCTGGGTTCAATCCCCGATACAAAAAAAAAAAAAAAAAAAAGAATTTAAAAAACAGTTCACACAGTATCTTTTAAAAAGTATTTCCCAAACCCTGAAACTATTAACAGCATAAAATGTATATCATTGTCTGCCATTTAAATGTAAATATTAATAACAATATTTGTATGATGCCTCTTATCTCAGACTTATTCCTTGATTCTTTTGACAAATATTTGTAGATGTGGCAGACATTGGTTCTAGACACTGGATATACAGCAGTGAGGAAAAAATACAAAGCTCCTAATCTTAAGATGTTTTGATGGACACAGACAAAAGAGAAATCAACAAGTACACAAATAAAATTAAGTGACAGTAAGTGCCATTGAAATAAAATATAAAGCAGAGTAAGTAGAACAGGGAGTTGGGGGTAGAGTTCAAGAACTGCCAGTTTACATAGGGTAGGTAGGGAAGTCCTCACTGATGAGTTGACATATGAGTGACAGGCCTTACTGATGGATGTGAGAGAAAGAGGTGGCAAATTGGTTTTTGACTTAAACAACTAAAATAGAATTGTCACATACTGAGGCACAAGAAGCCTGGGGTAGAGGGTGCAGAACAAGGTTGGAAAATTGATTTTGGACATGAAAACTTCATAGGTGATGCTCTAAACGTGGCAACAAGTTGGGACCACAGTTACAGAGACCATCTCTGTGAGTCTGTCCTCAAGCTTTTGCCTTCACCTCTTCGTGGAAACCACCCTTGTGAGGACCCCACTGACATCTCCCTGCCAAATACCATCTCAGGCCTCGTATTTTACTTGACATGGGGAGTCTTTTCAGACCCTGTGCAACCCATCCCCACTGCTGCCCTCCGCTGATCCTCTCAGAGCGCCTGCTTGGCTTCCCTGGGCTCCTGGGGTCACCAGTCTGCTCCCCACCCTGGGATCTAAGGGCTTCTGATCTTCTGTATATCACTTCCTGCTCCCCTCAAGCAGGACCTCCTGGGACAAAGATGCTGTCCCACTCACATTTTTGACAAATAGGAACTGGCCACCTTCTACACCAGAGAACTCTAGCTCAGGTCATTTTGTCTAATGAACCATACGGAGTGGGAAGAACAGACAGGACAGAAGTAAAGGTACAGAGATACCTAAATAGTGAACATCTTTTTGTTGTAGAGAGTGGGAATAAGTGAAGCAGGTAACTAGGAAGAAGGACCTGGGTCCAGGTAGTCAGGGAACCAGGATACCAGAATTGGGAGTCAGGGCTTAGTTTGTGTACAGCAAGAAGCCTCAAGAGTTAGGAGATGCAATCAGACTCTGTAGAAGCAGCATCTGAGATCACACCATTTTCCTGGCTAGTTAGGAAGGAGGCAGTGACTCTCCCATCTCACCCAAAGGCCTCCCAAATAGGCATTTCCCTGCTGTGCACATTAATGACTATTTAGTTAACACATTCATTTGGTGTTTTCTTAACAATTGGCAAATTCTTCCTGTTTATTACCTTTGCAAGAGGGAAAGAAGGTTGGAGGATGGTGTGGAAGATGCCTTTGATAATTTGCTAAAAGCTTTGGCTTTTCAACCTTTGTTATCTGATCAGAAAGTAACTTCTTCCCACTGAGTGTGAAAGTGCATGCCTGTAATCCCAGGGACTTGGGCAGCTGAGGCAGGAGGATCTCAGGTTTTAGGCAAGTCTCAGCAACTTAGTGAGATCCTACCTGTGGATAGCTGAGATGCCCTGCTCTGAGTTACTCCATGATATATAAAACAGTAAGTAGTTTTCAGGCTGTTCCTACCCTGACTCCATTTTATAAAGCAGTGTTTTGCCACAAGCTACTCCATTTTGAGCACAAGTGCCACAATAGAATAACTCCATATTGTTTGTACAAGTAAACAACCACCATCTGCCTGGCACAACCTCAAGGTACAAATTGTGTGTGTGTGTGTGTGTGTGTGTGTGTGTGTTTTACTGTAGGCCAGCTTATGAATATCAGGTTGTTATACCTGATAAAAATAAGATCATCCAAGCCGTTCATGTAAAGCCAAAAGACTTTATTTTTCTTTTTTTTTTAGCTGGCCAGCGATGACCACCCTTACACCTAAAAGCGGTGTGCCAGGGAATCACGCATTAGTTCTTCGTTGCCAACATTTGTTGGGAGGGGAAGGGATTAGGGTAGGGCTGGCTCTCTCTCCTGTTGGCACTCAAGAATTTTTTTTTGTGGGGGGTAGTATAACAAGGTGACCCACAAGTATTCCATGAATTACCACTGCTGAAAATAACTTGTGATTTTATATTCTTTAAATTCTGGGCCTGGGTGTTACTGAAAGCTTGGTCCTTGTCCCCAGTGCCAATCCAATAATAAGGACACAGTTTGAGAAAAAGGAAAAAGAAGTTTTATTGCTTTGCTAGCAAAGGAGAGGTGTAGGGGACTCCTGTCCCAGAGGCTGATTCTCTCCATCAGGGGGAAGGGGGTTTTTAAAGAGGTTATTCAAAGACTACATTCCACGTGTTCTGTTGGAAGTTGTAATTCACTTGTTAATTTGGGAGATAGTCATTTCTGAGATCTTCTGGTGCCATTCCCAAAGTTTGAATTACTTCATTCCTGTGGTGGGTTTGTGCTCAAGGACAGATAACTCTGCCTAGGATGAAAGGTAATCCTGTTTCCCCTGAGATTAGGGAGGGGGAGAGGGGAAGAGAAAGGAACATGTCCATTGTAAAATAAGTTGCAATAACAGAGTAGCAAAGGCTTATTCAAAACATACAAAGTCGACCACTGTTAAATGGGGACAGCTCCGTGGTAAAGTGGCTGCCTAGTTTTCATAAGGCCCTGGATTTGATCCCTTCACCACAAAAAAAATACATAAAAAAATTCTGACATTGTGACATGAAAGACACAAAAGATTGGTCTATGTTAATGGAATAGCTTGCTCTTGGCCCTGATTCAAAATAAAAAATGAAAAGGGTTGGGGATGTGGGTAGCATGCTCCTAGGTTAAATCACCAGTACCATAAAAAATTAATTAATAAAAGCTCTAGTTCAGCTTTTCCAGAAAGCTACCCATGCACAATTTTACCTGCTTTTTTTTTTTTTTTTTTTTTTTGGTTTTTTGGTACCAGGGATTGAACCCAGGGGTGCTTAACCACTGAACCACATCCCCAGATTTTTTAATATTTTATTTAGATACAGTGTCTCACCAAGTTACTGAGGCTGGCTTTGAACTTGCAATCTTCCAACCTCAGCCTCCTCAGCTGCTGGAATTACAGGAATGTGCCACCTGGCCTGGCACCTGCACTTTCCAGTGGTCCTCAACCTTGACTGCACAATGGAATAACTTGGGGAACTTTATACATTATTCATGCCTGCTTCCTATCCTGAGGATTTCTTTTAATTAATGTAAATGAATTCTGGACATTGGTTTTGTTTGTAGAGCTGGACTTCATGCAAGCTATGTTGATCTACAACTGCTCAATGTCCGCAGCCCCCATGAGTTTTTTAAACTTCCCAGAAGATTCAAAAGTGTAGCCAAGATTAAAAAGTACTGAGCTAGGGATTCATGGATTCAGGCTAAGCCCACTGTCATACAACAGATTCCAGGTGTGTCCATTTAATTCACATTGCGTGATGAGCAGCGTTTATCTGGGTAAGGAAGGGAGCAAAGGGGAGAAAGTGGCCAATTTGAAAGCTGTAAGTAAAGAGAAGAGTGCTCACATATATTCCAGAAGGCTACAGAACCCTTAGCAAAAGAGGCTCTGAGACAGAAAACCAAAAACAGGAAGCATAATTGCCTTCTGGAAAGCTGAATGGAAGTCCATCAGACACCCTTCCCACCCACATACTTCACCTGCCTCAAGAAGAGCCGCAAACTCTATCAAAGGCTGACAGAATCAGTCTTTGAGAAAAGTCAACCAAGTGAACTTGTGGCTTGATTGGTCAGTGATGAGGGTGAGAGGGTGGCATCTGTGGGTACTGAAGTAAAGCACCTGTGAGAGGGTGGGTTCAGAGGTAATGGGCTGTATCTTTCAACCCAAGGAGGAAAAAGGGGTCATGGTCAAGGAAAGGCGTTCCTGCTCTGGGTGGGAGACTGGACTTCAGCAGCAAGAGAGGCTGCCTGAGAACTGAAAACCACCTAAAGGCTGATGTCACCTTTTACTAGCCCATGATGTTGGGTGGGGGCCCTGGCCCTCCTTTTTTTTTTTTTTTTTTTGCAGCGCTGGGGATTGAACCCAGGGCCTTATGCATGCAAGGCAAGCACTCTACCAACTGGGCTATATCCCCAGCCCTGGCCCTCCATTTTTAAAGTGGGATTTGTATAAATTTAGAGGAGCTCACGATCCCTGACAGTTGTCATTGGATCATTTCTAAGGCTGTTTCCATTGTGAGGTTCCATAAACCAAGGAAAGTTTCCTCCTAAAATGCTCTTGTTTTCAAACCAGGTACCCATCAGAATCACCTGGGGTGCTCAACTCCAGATGATGAGATTCAGTGGGGGTGGGGGCAGGAGTGGGGGCTAGGGACACTTCATCATGCTCACCTCATGCTTTGGGAGTTGCTGTGCACATTCTAGATCAGGGTTTCTCAACCTTGGGGGGTCTTGTTAAAGGGTCACTTCTGAGCCAGTGATTTCTGAAGTGAAGCCTGAGATTCTGCATTTCTATTAAATTAGTGATGAAAACAAAAGTTAGTAGATGCTTCCCAGGCTGCTGGCTGTCTCTCCTTACTACTCAAAGTATAATCCCAGCATAGTATAATCCCACGTAGCAACATCAGTGTCATTTGTGGGCTTTCTGGGAACTCAGAAATTCGGGTTCCACCCTAGACCTATTGAATCAGAATCTACACTTATCACAGCTCCCAGATGATCTGAACACATGTTAAAGTTTGAGAGGTATTGTTATGAAAGAACTTTCCTTTCTTTCTTCCTTCCTTCCTTCTTCCTTCCTTCCTTTCTTTATTTTGGGGTATTGAACCCAGGGGCAGTTTACCACTGAGTTACATCCTCAGCCCTTTTTATTTTACACTGAATCACCTCCTCACCAAGTTGCCAAGACTGGCCTTGAATTTGTAGTCCTGCTTCCAAAGACACTGGGATTACAGGCATGTGCCACCACACCTGGCTAGAAGAAGTTGCTTTCTGATTAGATAACAAAGGTCTAAACTTGGCAGTGGGAGAACAAACTTCAGTTCACTAACATGGAATATAAGAGAAGGGCATCTGTTTTAGTTACTGCTCTATTTTGGGGCCTGATTCAGTGCCTGGAACATAATAAGTGCTAAGTAAATATCTGTCAAATGAATGGACAAGGGTCCAGTTTCTAGAGCCAGAGTTTGAGGTAGTGTGGGGCCAGCAGTCACCATGGTTTGTTGCTAACTACTAGGACAAAGGTGTTTCCAGCCCCCGTGTAGGACAAGCTTGGTCTTTATACTTGTAGAGAACAGCACTCATGGCCAAACAAAAAATTATTGAAAAAAAGCTATGTAGAAAAGCAGCCAAGAGGATAAACTGGCCTTCTCAGGCTGTTCTGCTATAAGGACCAGGAACAGAGCCAATCAGTGGAAAAGTGGGAGGCCAGAGACACTCACGCCCAAAAATAACTCATATGGTCTATAGGAGTGATTCCATGAACCTGCCTAAATCATGTTTATACTAGGTAGAATTTGATATACTCAGCATTAATCTCATCACCTCCTGCATTCAAAATAGATGTCAATACAACATTTCCCAGGATCAAAGCCAACCAGTATGGCTCTTATGGGTTAAATCCAAATTCCTTGTGATATAAGAGAGTTGGGCCAGGCATGGTGGCACACACCTATAATCCCAGCAGCTCAGGAGGCTGAGGCAGGAGGCTCATAAGTTCAAGACCAGCCTCAGCAACTAAGCAAGCCCCTACACAACTTAGCAAGACCCTACCTCAAAATAAAAGTAAGGGGCTGGGACTGTAGCTCAATGGCAGATCACTTGCCTAGCATGTGTGAGGCACTGGGTTTGATCCTCAGCACCACATAAAAATAAACAAATAAAATAGGGGCATTCTGTTTATCTACAATTACAAAAAAAATTTTTTAAATAAAAAATAAAGGGCTGGGGGTATTACTTAGTGGTTAAGTGCTCCTAGGTTCAATCCCTGGTACCCCCAAAAAATAAATAAATGAGTTGGGCAAATGTTAAATCCTACAAAAAATAGTGCTTTACTATTAATTAACCTTGGAGGAAAGTATTTGAAGTAATTGTTATTCCTTGACCTCAGGGATTCCAGTCAAGAAAAGGAAGCTTCTCTGTTTTTCCTTTATGTTATATTACCCAGACTATCTGGGTAAAAGTTGACAGAAGTTAGGATTTCAGCCAAAATATACCCATTTCCATCATGCCCTAGAAAAAAATGGGGTCATTGATTTCTGACAAATTCTTCAAAATACGAGGTCCTTTTTCCTAATGATTTTTTAAAATATACTGTGAACATGAGAATGCTGTTCCCGCAGTGAATGGAACAGACAGTAATCATGCATTCCCAAGGAAGGACTCACCTACTCCGCCTTGGGCTGGATCCCAAGTTCAAGATAAAATGAAATGACCACAATTCAGCCATGACAGAGTTTCCAAGAACCACTATTTGAAAACGAATGAGAATTTTCCACTACTCTTTCCTCTCCGCTGACCTGATCCTCACTTCATTTTTAACTGTCCCAAAAAGTCTGGTCCCACAGAGGGACCATCCTAAAGAAGTCTCTGCAGCTTCTCCTACTTTGAAAGATGGTTCTTGACTGGGTGCAGTCGCCCAAATTGCCAGGTGCATGTGATTAGGAAACAAGAAATCAACGTTGTGCTCATTACCCATGGAATAAGCAATTTAAGTGCCATGAACTCAACTCTCCTGCTGCAGACCCATGTGAGTGTACCCAGCACCTCCACTGGCTTGTGAGAAAGAATGGCCAATTAACTTCCCCAGTCACTTTGAAATAGCATTCAATGGCACGTCTGCAGTCATGCACTCGGTCCTTTAAAATCATTTTCAAACGGGCCTGTGTTTCATTTTGTTGACCTAAAGAGACAAGGAGTTGTCATGTTCACAAGAGTGAACTTGAGCTTCTGTGGTTTGGGTTCTTGCCTGCCTGTGTTTCACTTTTTTTTTCCATTCAAGGCAGGAGCATGGTCTCATAGCCAGGAGATTGTGGTTAGTTTCCTGGCCTCCACCCCAAGTGGGGACACACCTGCATCCCTGAGGGAGGGAGAGCCTGTGGAGGGTCCGTGAGGCTGGGGCTGAGTCACTCAGCTGGAGACATGTCAAGAGGCATTAGAACAGCAGTTTGGCAGTTAAAGAGCAAGAACCCACACAAAAATTCTTCTATAAGTTAAAAACCTAGGTCATATTTAAAGTAAATCAAGAAAAGAAATTAAAGTTTGGTGTCCCCTGACTCCAGCATTGGGGTTTGCTCATCATGTGGAATCACCCAAAGAAATCTCAGCCTCACCCAAAAGTCTGAGGTAGGCAAAGCCTCCACCATGATAATATCGCATCCCTCTACTCCTTCACTTCATAGTCTTGCTCCGAGACCATGAGAATTCTGAAAAGCACGCTGTAAGCCACTGTTCTGTTTGTCTACCCAAATCACTTTCCTATCTTGAAAAATTATTAGAACTGTAACTTGAATAAACCAGAGTCGCTTCTCCCTGATGAAGCTTCGCCTTCATGTAGCTTTCTATTCAAAATTAACCAAGTTCAACTCCAATGCCCTAAAAATAATGGAAGTCTTCAGTAAGTGTCTTGAAGAGGTGGCCATTTTTAGGCCCCAAAGTCCCACTTGGCAGCTACACCCACCCCATCCTCAATCCAGACAGTAGGGTCCTGCTTTTCCTTCTGCAAGTTAAATTAGCCTGGTAGATTTTTATCAACATTCCATACTAACCATCACCTTAATACTGGCACAAAAAGTGGGGAGCCAAGCAGCTCAGAAGGCGGGGAGAGAAGAAAGGCTGTATCTACTCACACCTCGGGGTCTTGGTCCCTGTCTCAGTTGTGTGAGGGTTTATGTCCCAGAAGCGGAACAGGGAAAGGATGCCTCCAGGTCCGCTAAGTACCTAAGGGAAGTCTCCACCCTCAAGATGGTGGCCTCTTGAGCAGGTTAGGTCCCATCCAGTTTCCCTGATCTCTAAGTGCAGGTGCAAGGCAGGCAATGCTGGGTCCTGGGACAACTTTATCCAAACAGGGTTAATCACAACACTCTGCGTCTCTTTCTCTCTGCAAAGTACTTTTGAAGGATTTAAATGGTTTTGATGCGATATGGTGTGCAGGCAGGAGAGGAAATCAGGGTCTATACCAAGTTTGATTTTTGATCCAGTGAGCCATTTGAAATAGAAGAAGCAAAGCTTTTCAAAAGATACCTTCTATCATTTGGAATAATTGGGTCCGATTTAAACCTGGTGCATGGTGAAGTTAAAGAGCTACGTGATTGCTTCAGTGCATTTTGCTCTTCCCAGAGTCACTAATTACCTCTATGACTTAAAGGTTAATGAGATAAAACATCTATAAATCAAGTTGAAGGCTGATGCAAGAAGAAAGCCCCCAACTCCTGCTCTATCACACTAACACTATAATTGCACTCTTTCAGGTTGTCCATTTGATTATATTTGATTATGTATGACTATATACGAACAAACGTATAATTATAAAATTCATACTTAAATTATAAACTACCTTGCCCAAGGCGCCTTTCTAAATTTAGTTATTCAATGCCAATAAAAAAATAAGTCAATCATTAATTATTGCCAGAACTATCATATCAAAATTAACTGATTCAGTGAAAAGTTTAGACTTCCCACACAGAGCAGAATTCTGGATGTTATAGTAAAAAAGAAAATATATATATATATGTGTATATATATATATTTATATATATGTCCTTTAAAATGTGGGCATTAAGAAAAACTTTACAAAATAAAATTATGTGTTTTTATATATTTAAATTATAGGAGAATTTAGGATTTAGAGAATGTTCTGGTGAATACTTTTGTGATCTGGAGGATTATATCCCACATATTTGGATATGTAGGCTTTTCAGATGGCTATGAGACTTGTTCCAGACTCCAGGGAACAAGTTAACACCTCTTCAGGCAAGTTACTCAAATCTCTGTGCCTTAGTTTCTTTCTTTCTTTTTTTTTTTTGGTACTGGGGATTGAACCCAGGGGCACTCCACCACTGAGCCACATCACCAGCCCTATTTTGTCTTTTATTTAGAGACAGGGTCTCACTGAGTTGCTTAGGGCCTCGCTAAGTTGCTGAGGCTGGCTTTGAACTCTCGATCTTCCTGCCTCAGCCTCCCGAGTCGCTGGGATTACAGGCGTGCGCCACCGCGCCCAGCTTTTGTGCCTTAGTTTCTGCATCTGCAAAATGGAGATAGAAATAGACTCTAATAGAGGTTTTTGAGGGTGAAATATGAGAATTCATGTAAATCATTTGGTACAGGGCCTAGAACATGGTAAATGCTCAGTAAAATTGTAAGTAGTACATGATGTGGGACCTATCTGAACTTGGACTTTGCTTCTTGAGTCTTTTTCAGAAAATATGCAGTTTTAAAATGTCTTTAGTAAGATAAAGTTTTTGTAATTTATTTGTAATTTTTATTTATTTTGTTACTGGGAATTGAACCCAGGGGCTCTCTACATTGAGCTACATCCCCAGTCCTTTCTACTTTTTAAATTTGAGACAGGGTCTCACAAAGTTCCTGAGGCTGGCCTTTAAACTGTGATCCTCCTGCCTCAGCCTCCCCAGTAGCTTGGATTATAGGAGTTCACCACTGCACCAGCTAAATTCTCTGTAATTTATGATGAAAGGATAGTTGCTTATTATTCAGCTAGCCCCAGAGCCATATTTAGCAACTTGCCTTTTGTCAGGGACTTGATCCACTGTCTCTTCCCCACTACAGAATTTATTTTAATTTAAAATATTAAAAGAGGTCATGTGTTCTAGGCGTCTTAATCCTTGGGAGATGGGAAAGTAGCCTAGAGTGTCATTGCTATTGGAGAGATGGGGCCTGAATAGACATGGCCTCCCGGGGGCATACTTTGAGGCTTTAGCCATACAGAGGGAATTTTTTTTTTTTTTTTTTTTTGGTGCTGGGGATTGAACCCAGGGGCACTCCACTACTGAGCCACATCCCCAGCCCTATTTTGTATTTTATTTAGAGACAGGGTCTCACTGAGTTGCTTAGGGCCTCGCTAAGTTGCTGAGGCTGGCTTTGAACTCGTGATCCTCCTGCCTCAGCCTCCCAAGTGCTGGGATTACAAGCGTGCACCACCGTGCCCAGTGGGAATTTCTTGATCTTTTGATACTCTCTGATTCTCCTGGCTGGATCCACTTCCTCCTGGAAGAGTACATGGGAAGCATGGTCTGGTGGGAGCAGATTCTGAAAACCATCATCCCACTTCTGGGCGCCCCCACTGCCTGTGTTCCCAGTGGGCAAGGCTGTTCTCTGCAGATGCAGGTTAAAGAGCACAAGAGGATGGATGTGGGCGAGTCCTAACACAAAGTATCATGTATTAGCTCTGATGTTCAGAGGGTGAAACCCATTTCAGTAATAAGGAGAAAAGGTCAAGGAGAAGAGAGGAAACTAAAACTGCTAAGAGCAGGGCCTTGCAGCTGCAGCCCTCATTGGCCCAACCCTGCTGACCTTGCCTTTGTCCTCGAAGAACAACACAAGCTTGATGTGCCTGTTGCATCAGCTGCTACCCATCTGCCCTGCCCTTCCCCGCCCTGGGAAGTGGTAAGGAGGGTTAGTTAACAGCCTCTGAGGCAACCACCCAGGGAAACCAGAGTCTGGGGAAGCTGCCTCACTCCTTTCAGCCAGGCTCCACCTAGTAGGCTGTCCTCAAGTTCAAGTCCATGAAGGAGAAGTGCTCCACTACCCCACAGACCACTGTCTCGACAGAGTGTACTCCCTCCCACCTCCACTTCAGGGTGGATGGGTGACATGCAAGACCTCTGAGCCTCCTGCTTTAGCCAGAATGGGCCCCAGAATCTCAGAATATTAGAGCGGGGAGCTCTCAGAGGACATCTGAAACATTCGCATTTCACAGATGATAAAATTGAGGCCTAGAGAAGTAGTGACCTCCTCAGCCAGCTTGCACCAGCCTGCTCGGACTATCCATTTCCAAGAATGGAAAAAATCTTCCAGGCATGGTGAGGCACACCTATAATCCAAGCCACTTGGAAAGCTGAGGCAGGATACCAAGTTTGAGGACAACCCAGGCAACTTAGTGAGACACTATCTCAAAATGAAATAAAAAAGTATGAGGGTATAGTTCAGTTGCCCAGCATCCCAAGGCCCTGGGTTCAATATCCAATACTGAAAAGAAAAGAAAACAAACAAACAAAAAACCATAGGAATGGAAATCTATTAAAAATGAATAGTCACACTCTCTCTTCATTCCATTCTTGGTACAGACAATATATTATTCCAATCAAGAGGTGAATAACAGAATCTAAAGGGAAATTAGAAATGAGAACATTCCATCAACATCCTCATTTTACAGATGAGAAAACTGAGGTTGGGAGAGGTTAAATATTAAATAATGTGCCTCAAATCACCAAGCAATAGCTGTAGAACTGGTGGGACCAGGACTCTGGCTCCTCTCGTCCATGTCCATGCTTTTCCTCACCTTCCATCCTGTCCAACAAGTTCCATCCTGGCTACAGTATTGTTTTGGGGGTGAAAGTTTGCCTTGGAGCGCCCTCCCCTGGCTCTGGGCAGCCACTGGTGTACCTGTGGTGTGGACCTAGGTTCTTGAATTTCAATTTGCAATAGAATCACCTGTAGCCTGGTTAAAACAGATTACTGGACCCCACCCTCTGAGTTTTTGATTTGATAGGTCTGAGGTGGCACCTAAAATTTGCATTGCTATGAAGTTTCCAGGTGATGCTAATCTGCTGGTTCAAAGGTACATTATTATTGGGAATCTCTGGTGTAGGCAAAAGAGCACTGATCTTGGAGCCAATATACTTGGCCTCCAGCATTGGGGACCACGTACTGTTACCTGAGCATGATGCTTCATTTCTTGGCATCTAAATCTCCTTATATTATGATGGTGACAACAATCATCCATAGGGTTAATGTGTAAAATAAATCAGATGTAAGATTTTGTCACTCTCCATAGTGACAAAAGCACTCTCTTAATTCTACTCAAAAATACATGAATCCACCGGGTGCATTGGCAAACGCCTGTAATTCCAGCACTTGGGAGGCTGAGGCAGGAGGATCGCAAGTTCAAAGCCAGCCTCAGCAATTTAGTGAGGCCCTAAGCAACTCAGTGAGACTCTGTCTCTAAATAAAATACAAAGTAGGGCTGAGGATATGGCTCAGTGGTGGAGTGTCCCTGGGTTCAATCCCCAGTACCCCCCCCAAAAAAAATACATGAATTCAAAAGAAGTAGTGTTTATCCTTCCATAACTATTATTTAAGGAATTATTAGGGCCTGGCACTGCGCTGTGTACCAGGTTGGCAAAAGGTAAATGACACAGTCCTTGCCCTGGAGGAGCAACTAGGAGGAAGATAAGCATGCAAATCCTAATAATTGCCCTAATGGGTGATGATCCAGGAAAGGAACCCTATTCCTTGAAGCACAGAACAACCCAGTCTGGGGAGTCAAGTATGGCTTTGAAGAGGCACCTGACTTTTAAGTAGGGTTTTAAAGCATAAGTCAAATTTGTTTGTTTGTTTGTTGTGGTACTATGGTTGAATTTAGGGGCACTCTGCCACTGAGCTACATCCCCAACCCTTTATATTTTTTATTTTGAGACAGGGTTTAAGTTGCCCAGGCTGGCTTAAACTTGTGATCCCCCTGCCTCAGCTGCCCAAGTAGTGGGATTACAGGCATGTACCACATGCCAAGCTGAATAGGAGTTCTTTAAGAAGAGAAGTGGTAGGGGACACTCCAGGCAGAGGAAATTGCATATGCAAAGTAGTCACAGAGGCATGGAAATGAATGACATATCCAGGGAAATAGTAGGAGGTTCTATGTAGGTAGAGCTCCTTGTGTCTGCAAAGAGGATTGGCAAGGAAGGTTGGGACAAGGTTCTGCAGAATCCTGGATGCCCTCCTAAGGAGTTTGAGCCTGAGTGTGAGTCTCCTAGGAAGCTACTGGAAGGTACCTAACACCTCAGTGCAGAATTTTTCCTTGGGGGAAAAAAATCCTCAATGAATCTACAAAATGAAAATCTAAGTCAAGGACCTTCACCACATCCCCCAGCCTCCTCCCCTGCAGTAAGGGCAGCCCAGAAACACCTCCTGAACTGGGTGTTGGTCCTTGGGAACGAGCTTCTGGAAGGCACATGCAGCACAAGGCTGCCCCTCTTCTCTCTTCCCTCTATCAGATATGGCAGCACTTTCCCTGGAGGTTTCCTCATTCCCTGCCCCCAAGGGTGTGGAGTCACAGGGAGAACAAAAGGATGTTATCTAGAGCCGTAAATTCTGGGAGGCGGAGGAAGGAGCGTTGGTGCCATGGGGGTGGAGAATGAGGAATGAGTCCTCACACGCTGATGCAATCCAGGAAGAGGCAGGTGGAAACCACACCTGGGAGCAAAGGCCTCACTGAAGTATGCAGTTTCCAGGCTGGAAGAGGCTTGAGAAACCATCTATCTGTTCCAGGTGCTTCCATGATTCGCCCATGGTCCCAGAGGTACACCTGGTTCTCCAATCCTTGCATCTGACCCCAAGAGGAAAGTTCCCAGGGTAAAAAAAGCTGTTGACTTTTGTGCCCATCAACCTCACCCCCTCCCTCCTAAGTGTCTCCCACAACCCCCCAAACCAGCCCTTGCCCCCGTTTCAGGCTTAGTCTCTCTGGATCCTAAAGAGGTATAAAACAGGGTCTGCAGAAAGTGGCCTCTGCTATAAAAAGAAAAAAAAAAAAAAAAAAACAGTGGTACAAAAGGGGGAGAAGCTGCAGGGGTTTGGTTTTTTATTCCTTTGTCTCCTGTGGGGGTGGAAGCAACTTGCTCTTTGGGGAGTAATCCCTTTTATTTTTAGGAAAATATTTTAATGGTGTTTGGGTTATGCAAGGATAAAATGGGAACCTCGTCCTCTGGGAAGGAGGCAAGGCGGTGTGAGGCCGTGTGAAGCGGGGCTCTGGTGTCTGCTGGGAAGTAATGGCATCTCACAGGTAGGAAGTTTTGTCCAAGCTGTGCTTTGGGAAGTTCAGGCAGGGGCTGTTTCCTGAGCCAGCAAGAGTGCCTTGGTGTCTGGTGGTGCGAATTCCCAGGAGTCCCCACAAACACTGGGAGAGGGAACCCAGGCCAGGGCAGGACTGGGGCTCTTCCTGTTTGGTAACTAAAAGGACCTTGATCTTGATGGCAGGTTAACAGGTAGATATGAATTGTGCTCTATTCCTCTTCGTGGCAGGGATACCAAGAGCATCCAGGCCAGTTCAAAAGAACCCACTGAACTCCCTCTCAAAAGGCTACAGAGTCAGGTGACACTGGCCTAGCCACCTCAAGTCCCTGCCACAGCCCTTGAGGAGAGCAGAATCTTCCCATTCTGCTCTGTGAGGGGGTGATGCCCACACCAACCTGCCCAGATGCCATTCCTTCCCAAAGCAAGTTGACAGCACAAACTCGGGTCCTAAATGTTTTATTTTGAATTGTTTCTTTTTCCTAAATCCTTTATTGTGAAAAGGTAAAACGCTTTCTTTTGAAGAAGTTATTATAAGAAATTGGATCTCCCTAGGTCTAAGGATGTGTGCCCTGCCAGGTATAGGGAGATCGATTTCAGGCACCAAAAGAAGGAAGAAGTGGGCATTTTAGGGTTAAAACACTTCTGTCTCATATTAATGTAAAAATTACACTAATATTATTTCTATAATAATATAAGCATAAACATATGCTATCACATATTTTATACTATTCTATAATATATATAAAACATCTTTAAAATAATCATTTATAACGTTAGAGTCTATTTTAATATAAGCCTAAAAAACTACTTTAGCTGGGGGACTGAATCAGGAGGATTGCAAGTTTAAGGCCAGTCTCAGCAACTTAGTGAGGCCCTAAGCAACTGAGTGAGACCTTGTCTCAAAATAAAAAATAAAAAGGGTTGGGGATGTAGCTCAATGGTAAAGCACCCCAGGTTCAGTTCCCAGTACTAAAAACAATAACAACAATGACAATAACAAAAGCCTACTTTATACAAAATATAAATAATATGTAAATGTGTAAAATCCAGAAAATATCTCCAATCATCTTACCCGGAATTAATTGATATCAACATTTGGGATACTTCCTTCACATCCATCCATACTTATTTTACAATTCTGACATGGAGAGAACATGCTTCTTTTCCAATAGTTCCAGCAAAAGTCCCAAGCCACCTCTCATTGGCTCAGCTTGGGCCATATACGGATCCTCAAGTGAGTTTCTCTGATGAATTGTCAGGCCTGGGTTATGCACCCACTCCCCACCAAATCATGTGGGAGAAGTGGGTCCCTCACAGAAAGTCAGTGTATTGGTACCCAAAGAAGCAGGACTCTGCTGGGTAGTAAAAACTTTCATGTCCACTACAAAGATGTCACTATGGGTTGTCCATATCAAATTATTCATTGTACCTTCATGTGTTTGCTTATGATGTTCTCTGCACAAAATGCCCTATGCTGCTATGATCATTTGAATATGAGGAGTGTTCCCCAAAGACCCAGGTGTTACAGGCTTCGTTCCCCATGTGGCACCATTGGGAGATGCTATGGATCTGTAGGAGGTGGGACCCTGTCTCCTCCTTTGGTCAGGGGAGACATGCCCTTCAAAGGGACTGTGGGACCCTGCCAGTCCTCTCTGTTTCCTGGTGCATTTCTTGTCATATTGGAGGGGGAAAAGAAAATGAAAAACAAAAAAAAACTTACTAACCCCAGAGAAAAATCTCCTAAGTTTTCACTTTTTATGGTTTCCCAATGAACTAGACTGAGTAGAAAGCCCACCAATCAAAACCCTGACCCACACACAGAGCTGCCAGTCAGTTCGATGCCTTACTGCTCCATATGACTGGATACAGGATTACTAAGCATTGGTAAAAGTATCCCACAGAGAGATACCAAAACAAGCAAACAGAAAAAAAAAATTAAGAATTCAAAGGAAACAGCTGATGTAAGAAGAAAATATTTTAAAAGGTTTATTTATGCATTTAACTAATAGTTATTTAACTAATAGATCTAAAGAAGATGCATATCTATGAAAAAGAATAGGATGGCCAGGCAGTGGCGCACACCTGTGATCCCAAGGACTTGGGAGGCTGAGGCAGGATGATCAAAAGCCCAAGGCTAGCCTTAGCAACTTAGGGAGACCCTATCTCAAAAAATAGAGCACCCTGGGTTTAATTCCCAATCCCAGAAGAAAAAAGAAAAAAATAAGTGGGATGCAATGGCACACACCTGTAATCCCAGTGACTTGGGAGGCTGAGGTAAAAGGACTGTAAATTCAAGGCCAGCCTCAGCAACTTAGTGGAGTCCTCAGCAACTTAGCAAGACCCTATCTCAAAATAAAAAGGGCTGGGGATGTGAATCAGTGGTCAGAAAAAAAAAGAAAGAAAGAAGAAAAGAATAGGATGGTGGGGAGAAGGAATGATTAGAAGATGATAAAAAGCTCTGAGAAAATCAAAATGTGGTAGCTAAAACAAAAGATTCAACAAAACAGTAGAAAAATAAATTGAGAAACTGCCCACAAAGTAGAATAAAACAATAAAAAAATGAAACCTAGGAAACAGGGTTAGAATTCAAAGAATTCCAACAACATCAGTAGATATCATATTATATATGATATATATATATATATAATTGCCAGGTGCTGGGGCACTCA
Source organism: Glaucomys volans (assembly GCA_020662805.1). Lineage (NCBI taxonomy): Eukaryota > Metazoa > Chordata > Mammalia > Rodentia > Sciuridae > Glaucomys > Glaucomys volans. The sequence goes on from JAJEJO010000117.1 coordinate 738,964, forward strand.
CCTGTAATTCCAGGGATTAAGTAGGCTGAGGCAGGAGACTTGCATGTTCAAGGTCAGCCTCAGCAATTTAGCGAGACCCTGTCTCAAAATGAAAAATATTAAAAGAACTAGGAATGTAGCTCAGTCATAGAACATCCCTGGGTTCAATCCCCAGTTCCACTGAAGAAAAAAGACAGAAAGAAAGAAAGAAAGAAAGAAAGAAAGAAAATTTCCCAGAAGTGAAAGACATAAATCTCCAAGTTAAAAGTGCCCTCGAGATGTTCAATACTACGGGGGAAAATACCAAACTAATATTTTCAAATTCAGACTGCCAGGATAATAGGAACAACCTCACTTCTAGAGAGAAAATCCTGTCATGTGGAAGGAGGAGGAATCTGTGTGGCATCAAACATCTTAACTGCGGTGGGTGATGCTGGGGAGACTAGTACTGGGCATGCCAAGTTCTGAGTGAAAGTCACTTTTATCCTCGAGTTCTATACTTAGCCAAATAAAGGATAAGTATGGAATAATGATATTTTCAGATACGTAAGAACTCAAAAATTTTACCTCCCACACAGCTTTTCTTAGGAAGATAGTAAGAGATATGATTCAGTGAAATGAAGGACTAAGCCAAGATCAAGGAACAAAGGCACTGCAGAAAAGAAACAGCAACCCAAAGGGAATGCTGATAAGAAGTCCTAAGGGGCCACCTGAGCCCCAGGTGTAGAGAGTAACCCATGCAAATGGATCAAGATGACAATGGGTATGAAAAAGAGGCCTCCAGCAGTGTGCCTGGTGATGGTGTGTGTGGTGGGGTAGTGATAGATTATTTGACACATTTGGACATTTGGGGGAAAAAATTTTGCTAGAAGCCAGGAATGGTGGTGCATGCCTATAATCCCAGCTACTCTGGAGGTTTAGGCAGGACAATTGCAAGTTCAAGGCCAGCCTGGGCATCTTAGACCCTGGATGTGACTGTGTAGTAGAGCACCTCTGAACTCAATCCCCAGTACCAAATGAACAAACAAAACTTTGCTAGCTATTTAACGGATACACATAGAGATTTTGGAAAATGTTATCAATAGCTATTTTTAAAACTAAGCAAAAGAAAAACTGTTGTAACTATTAATCTCAGGAAAAACACAAAGTTAGAAGGAATACAGGTATACAATGCCATTGTTTGGAAGTGAATAATATTTACAAAATCCTGATAATATAATCATTGACTAGTTATTTAAATTTAAAAATCATACTATACTTATATGGGACTATGGAAGAGGGAAAATGTAAGAAAACTAAAACATGCAGGAAATCAATAGATACTATCTGTCAAACTCATGCATTCAAGACAAGGAAAGGCCTGACTGATTCAACCAGCAAAGATATGAACCACTTCTAGATTTAGACAGTTTCTACTTGTACAGAGAGCAAAAATAAGAATAAGCCAAAACAGCCAGCTCCCTATGATCCTTTCCACACACCAAAAAAGGATGCCACTAAAACAAAAGGAACCAATGACAGAAATATAGGTTGTTGGGGTATCTTTGCTGAGGAGTCAAGCACTTTTATATTCTTCAACTTTTCCAAGGTATGGGGTCAAAGTGATTTTTCAAATCAAAATGAGGACGTCTTCTAAGTCAGAGCATGAAAGATAAAAGAGAAGGGATAAAAAAGAAATGTCAAGATTGCTTTTTTTCCTTTTTCAGTGCTGAGTGTGGACCCTAGACCTTGCACATACTAGATCAGCACTTAACACTGAGCTACATACACCCCAGCCTTCAAGATTCCTGTAATAAGAATTCTGGAGATCCAAAAGTCATGCCTGTAATCCCAGCAACTTGGGAGGCTGAGGCAAGAGGATCACAAGTTCAAGGCCTGCCTCAGCAATCTAGCAAGGCCTGAAGCAACTCAGTGAGACCCTATCTCAAAGTAAAAAATTTAAAGGGCTGGGAATAAAAATGAAAAGTATTTGAGTAAGTACAGTGCCCATGGGTTCAATCTATAAAAAAAAAAAAAAAAAAAAAAGAAAAGAAAAAAGAAATAAGAAAAGAAAAAATTCTGGAGAAAGTAGAAAGGATGACAGCCATTTTTTCCAGAAAAGAGAATGGTCAAGAATTTTCCAGGAATGAGGAAATATAAAAACATTAATGGCAAACAGTAAGGAAAGAAACAAATGAAAGAGATATAGAGAGAGAAGAGGCTGCTCAACAGTAACACAGGTCTGTTCAGCACAAACCTGTGGTGGGTGGCCCAGTGGAGACTGAGACCTGTCTCCTGCCTCCAGCCTGGGGAAGTTAGGGGGCACGAAGGGGTAGGGGGATTTTTGTGGTTAGGCCATTGCTAGGCAGTTGTCAGGGAAGGGTCCTTACGGTTGTCACCTCCATTCTTTTGAGGTGGTCCCTGTTCCCTGTTGAACCAGGTGTTTTAAGGATTCCAGTCCCAGATAACAATTTCTTTTCTTTGTATGAGGATGGAGTGTCTGGGCTAGGTCAGGCTGAGTCAGAGTGACCGTGAGGTTACTCTTGTTCTAAGATGGAGGATATGTTTCAAAACGGCATCGCCTGTGTGGAGTTTTTCCTAACAGAAACTTGAGAACGTCAAGAATGTGCTTGAAATTCTTAAAGTCAAGAAAAGAAAAGAACTGATTACCTAAAGTGGGGAGAGGAAGGACAGAAAGTCTCATATCTCCTCAAAATTCAGAAGGCAATAAGAAAATGTCTTATTAGAGCCTTCAGGGAAGATAGGAGGGGAGTGGGAAATGGTTTCTTAGCATCCCTTACAAGTCTCCCACCCTCTCAAATTCTGAGACCATCACAAGGCATTCCACCAAGTCCCACATTATCTGGGGTTTAATTCTTTGCCTCTGATGGGTATTATGGTTTGGATATGAGGTGTCCCCCAAAACTCTCATGTTAAAATGTTCATAGGTAAATTACTAGATGATGAGAGCTGTACCCAAATCAGTCCATCCTAGCTTGAATGGACTGACTGGGTAGTAACCATAGGCAGGTGAGGCATGGCTGGAGGAGGTGGGCCACTGGGGGTGTGCCCTGGAAGGGCTCACCTTCCCCATGGCCCTTTGCTCCTTCCCTCTGTTTCTTGGCTGTCATGAATGGAGCAGCACCCCCAATCCCCACTGTACCCTTCCTCCATGAGGTTCTGCTTCACCTTGGTCCCAGGGCAATGGATTCAACAGACAATGGACTAAACCTCTGGAACTATGTGCCAAAATCAACTTTTGTTCCTCTAAGTTGTTCTTGTTGGGCACTTTGGTCACAGCAACAAAAAGCTGACTAACAAAACAGGTCTATTCGAATATATGCACAGTCACCAGACACCATAGTAGAGCTGTGCTCCTAAGGTATGGAGAAATAGCACACCAGTATAAGCATATTACTTAAAAACAAGCAGGGCTGGAGGTCTAGCTCAGTGGTAGAGCACTTGCCTAACAGTGCAAGGCCTCAAGTTTGATTCCCAGCAGAAATTATCAGAAGAAAACAGCTGAGAGTTAAAGTAACCATGTATGGAGAAAGAGACTACAAGAAGGGCGGGAGGGGTGGAGGGACACAGGTTCATTCCATGTCTTGGCTGTTTTGAATAATGCAGTAGTAATCATTCTACTGATGCTTAATTATCACATCTTTTGCCAATGGGAGCGTCTATAAGATGGTGCTGAGGTTCTTTTGATCCTAATAGTCTTTGGCAACTTCCTTCTATCTGATTTGACAAATTTTATCACATTTGTATCCTGTAATACACAGGATAAGATATAAGATAAGCATGAAAATTTTCCCCAAGGAGCCCTGGTTCTTTTAGCTAACATGGAATTTAGAAACCACAGTCTGGGAGCTAGAGGGTGCTCATTATTACTGGACTGAGGATTGTTTCTAGGTATTCTCAGTTGACTCTGCTAGGAAATAAGTTATTTTAAACTGATCCTAAGTCAACATTTATATTTCCTATTCATATTTGGGATTTTCACTTCACTTTGATTTCTCTACATGTATCTCTTTTTCTTTACACTGAAAATCTTGGATCCTAATAATGTTAACATAATTGCTTATTTGTTTAATCTGCCCCTTATATAATAGTTTCAGAATTATAATATTTCTAAAAATGTGATTTTTAAAAGGAGTACATTTTGTAGGATTATTTGTTGTGGTCCCACAGGGTATGTCCCTCAACAGTCATACCATCAAATTGCTGTGTTTTAGAATCTTTTAAAATAATTCTGAGTTTTGACACCAAATTGATGCATAGTTATTATTGTCTTTTTAAGAATTAATTTTTCCATTTTAATTTTGTTTTATAGTTATGTAGAATATACACATAATTCCAACATCAAATCTGTAAATTTTTCTATTCAGAGCAATTTAACTTCTATCCCTGACCTTCCCTCTGTCCAGTCTCTGCCACTTCCAGAGGGAAGCTTCTAAAATTTTTAAAAATTTGTCATGAGCAACTTCTTTGTCTCCCCCCGATCCAAATTTTATTTGAGGCATAATTGACAAAAACTGTATATATTTGAAGTATATAAAGTGATGATTTAAACCTGGCATGGTGGCACCATACCTATAATCCCAGCTACTTGGGAGGCTGAGGGAGAAGGATCACAAATTCCAGGTCAGCCTAGGCAACTTAGCAAGACCCTGTCTCAAAATAAAAAAAATAAAATAAAACAGACTAGGGATATGTCTTAGTGGTACAACACCCCTGGGTTCAATTCCCACTACCACAGGGGGAAAAAAAAATACCCAAAATGTGATGAAAAAAAAATATATATATATATACTTTGAAATGATTACCACAATCAAGTTAATTAACACATCTAACATCTCACACAATTACCATTTTTTGTGTCTGATAAGAACACTTAAGATTTATTCTCTTAGCAAATTTCAAGTATATTAACACAGTATTAAAATGGGCATGGTGGTGCATGCCTATAATCCCAGCAGCTTGGGAGGCTGAGGCAGGAGGATCACAAGTTCAAAGCCGGCCTCAGCAACTTAGCAAGGCCTAAGCAACTTAGCGAGACCCTGTCTCAAAATAAAAAATAAAAAGGGCTAGGGATGTGGCTCAATGGTTTAAGTGTCCCTGGGTTCAATCGCTAGTACCAAAAACAAAACAAGAGGAACAAAAAGCCCTAAGAGTGTCATCTATAGTCACCATGCTATGCATTAGATCTCCAAAATGTATTCAACTCATAATTGAATGTTTGTACCCTTTTACCAACATCTCCCTGTTTCCTCACCCTCTCATTTATTTGCTTTTTTTTGTTTTTTGTTTGGTACTGGGGGATTGAATTCAGGGGGAATTTACCACTGAACCACATCCCCAGCCCTTCATATTTTTTATTTTGAGACAGGGTCTTGTTAAATTGGTAAGGGTCTTGCAAAATTATGGAGGTTGGCTCAAATTTGCGATCCTCTTGCCTCAGCCTCCAAAGTCTCTGGGATAACATTTTCTTTTGATATTATGATTTATTCTGCTTTTTGGTATATAAGCAAATAAATACATACATATAAACAGTAGCATATGATACATATTTTATCCACCCTGCTTTTTTTCATTTTAATAACATATGCTGGAAATCATTGTACATTAGCACATGGGGCTGTCCCTTCCTTTTCACAACTGCATAGTACTCCATCATGTACCATGATTGATCTAACCAGCCCCCTGCTGATAAGAAAAATAAAATAGAATTTAAGGTAAAAAGCATTGTAAGGGTCCAAGTGGGACATTTCATACTGATAAAAGCAATAATTCACTAACAAAATACAATTGGGAATTTCAATATGCCTTGAAATATATAAAGTAAAATCCAGTAGAATTAGAGAAAAATTTGTTGATCTCAAATCTTTTCTTTCTCTCTCTAGAATGAGTTGCTGAAAGACCAGGATTACATTGTTTTTTTACCACTGTATCCCCAGTCCTTAGCATAGGTCTGGCATATAGAGAGGCTCAACAAATGCTTATCAAATACATAAGCAGGGAGCAGAGGTAGGAGTAAGGTAGACTTCATGCTGCTGGGAAAGAACAGAAGCCCAGAGATGATCAGGAAGCAAGGCGGTGTGAAAGGAGGCAGACGTCCTGAACCTATGCTCTCATAGTCGAGGCTCTGGCTAAAGTCTCCTGGACCCATAATGTGCCATCAAAAACAAATAAAACTTCACATGTGAAAACATAGGTGATCTTTGGGAGTTTTAGAAGCAAAGCAATGCAAATGGGGAGCTGCTGGATTTCTTCATCTGGGGGTATCACTCAGACCTGGGCTGGCTGGCCCAAGCACATAGGATGGTGGGTGATAAGTATGCCACTGGCACCAGCCCTTCCCTCTCGGGACTCCACCCAACTGCTCCACACTGGGCTTGTGCTCAGGTGACCCTGGAGGGGCCCTACAGAGTCAAAGCCAGCTTTGTGGAACAGAAAGCTCCATCCTGGGGGGAGGGCAGGGAGAAAGGAAGGAGTGCTTTGGGGGGAGGGGACAGTGCAGAAGGGCAGGGGGATAACAGATGAGGCTAAATTAATTTTGGAAACCATTAAATCTTTGAAAAGAGAGCATGTTTTCAGCAGGGACAGTGAATCACTGTGATTTGCAGAAACAGGCACAAAGCAATTAGCCATCTGGATTCTGTGGCTTCCAGCCCCCCAGCGGAAACTTCAAGCAAGCGGAAGGCTGGTCATTACACAGCCCAGACCCAGCACTCCAGGCTCCACAGATAACTGTGCTTCCAGCCGGCTGTGAGTCCAGAGACTTGGGACAAAGGGCAACTTGGCAAGAAACAGAAAAATGGGCAGGAAAAGCAGCAACAGCCGCAGGGAGCCAGTACTACTTCCTTCTTCCTGTGAGTGTCCCTCAGAATCCATCATGACTGAGCGAGCAGTTCACACACCTGATAAGCATTTGCTAATCACCTACTATCTCCCAGGCCTTGTTCTAGTGCATAAATTATGTCACTTAATCCTCATGATATACCTAAGAGGAGTCCCACCCATGGCACAATTCCAAGGGACCAATCATGTGATATCTGATACGAAACAGTCCCTGGAGATACGAAACAGAGTGGCTTTGCCTGAGGTAAACTGTTATCTTTTTTTTTCTTTTAATCAATGAGGAAATAAAGGGAAAAAAAAAGATGACTTGAATTTGCTCAAGGTAAGTAGCAGGCAGAGAGGAACTGAGAATTCTGTGCCCTGACTTACATGAACCACGTTTACAAATTGCTCCTGACTCAGGAGGCTGTGAGAACTACACAATACCTGTGGATGTGGAAGGCCTCATCAACTGCAGGGTGCCACGGAGGGCTGAGCGACCAGAAAGCAGATACCCCAGCTTCCACCACCCTCTGTGACCCTACGAGGCTGCCCTTGATTCATTTCTAGGAAATGAATCCGCTAGGAAGTATTGAGAAGCCACATAGGAAAGGGTTAGCAAGCCTTTCCAAGAAGAGAAAGAAGCCATAGTGACCAGCAGACTCTGCTCAAAGACGCCTGACTGGACTCAACCGTGATTGGAAACCAAAGAGGGCCTGGCTCTGTTCTCCCTCCGTCTCCATGAGAAGAGGGGAACCAGGAAGGGAGAGCGTCACTGGGACTGACCAGAGGTCGGGGCTCCTTACAGAGAGCCCAGGTCCTCTCACCTGTGGGTCCCTTGACCAACCCTTCCTGCTCCATGCTTTGGGAAAGGGCCTCCTCCAGAGACTCATCAAGAGCTATTTCTCCTAGTTCAGGAATCTGCAGGAGCCTAGGAGGCCCACACTTTGACCATCTGCTGTCCATCCAACTGCTGCTGGGAGGACGAGATCTCTGAGAGAAAGGAAGAAAAGAAAAGCAGAGGGGAGTGCAAAGAGCATGGACCCAGGAGGCAGATAGTCTGCGAGTCCAGCCCTGCCTCTTCCTGGCTGTGACCTTGGGCCAGGGCTCCTGTCTCTCCTGCTTTCGGCGGTCCTCCCGGGTGCTGGGGAGGATCGGGGAGGGTGGGAACGGCCAGGTGTCAGGCGGCTTCCTGGCTCGCAATGGCTGCATGGAAAACACAGCTTGATGTCACTGGATCTTTTTACTTGTCCAGAAAAAATCAGAAATCTTGATTAGTATGTGAACTTTTCCAAGCTTCAAAACCCCGGGGAGGACAAAAGAAAACATGTCTGCGGTCGTCGGGGTGGACTCGCCTGACCCCGGCAGTCCCACAGGCTTCAGCGCACGCTCTCTTTTCCTGCCTCCCGCGCCTGTTCACATCCCAGGGGCTGGGCCGTGCAGGTCCTGTCCGCCCCGGGGTGGCCGTCGTCACCCCCTTGGTAAAGGGCGGGGTGGGCTCAGGCCTGCCACCGGGAAGGGTGAGGAGCGAGGGCCCAGGGGGCGCCGCGGCCTCCCTCGGGCAGAGCTGGCAGCGGGGAGGCAGCAGGGAGAGTCTGGGGCTCTTCTCGGCAACCACCAGATGCCCCGAAGCCCTGTCGCAAGGAGTCCTGACCCCTGGCTGCGGCTCTCCCAGGCCCGGAGGAATCTTCAGAGAAGGTTTGGGAAACGCCCGTGTATGCACCGGGCCCTGGGAAAGGCCCTGGAAGAAGCCCATACACAACCTCTTCCTTTGCTTTGGCCTTCCCAGTGAATCCTCCAGGTGAGGAATTTTCCACAGCCCGGGTCCCCTCCCTGCGTCCAGGCCTGCCGTGGGATCCTGTGGCTGCAGAGGGTGGGCAAGGACCAGGGCTTGGCTCTCCTCTCCCTGTGCAGCCAAGGGACAAGGCTTGAAATGTACGTTATCACTCCTCGAGCAGTCAGCACATAGTTACTGTATGACCCAGCATTTCCACTCCTAGGTATATGTCAAGAGAAATGAAAACACATGTCCGCACAGACACTTGTACACAAATGTTCATAGCAGCATTGTTTACAATAACCAAAATGTAGAGACAACGCAAATATCCATGAATTGATAAATGTGATATATCCAGATACAGGACTATTTCTCAGCCATAAAAAGGAATGAAGTACTGGTACATGCTACAATATGGATGAATCTTGAAAACAGTATGCTAAGTGGAAAAAAAGTGAGTCATAAAAGATGACATATGGTTCCATTTATATGCAATTTCCAGAATAGGCAAATCTATAAAGACAGTAGATTAGCAGTTGTTTAGGGCTTAGGTGAATGGGGTGTAGGGAAGTGATAGCTAAAAGGTACTGAGTTTCTTTTGGAGGTGATGAAAATGTTCTAGAAGGGACTGTGGTGGTGGCTGCACATATCTGTGAATGTATTAAAATCACTGGATTATATAATTTGGGTGACTTATATGGCATGTGACTTATACCTCAATTGAACTGTTATAATAAAATGTATACAAGAAGAGACAGAGAAAGCAAGAGATAAAATGTGGCAAAAACATTAATGACTTGAACCTGGGAGGATATTCAGAAATTCATTGTACTATTCTTGTATCTGAAATTATTTCAAAACTAAAAAACTGATATTTAAAAAGAGAGAAACTTACCCATCTACCGATCTTCCACCAAGAGGCTGGTTATAGAGAGGTTGTGGTACATCTCTGTAGTCTGACAGGCCAGGACTCAACTATACTGTTTACTAATCCTATAACCTTGATCTCTTTGGGCCTCAGTTTTCTCATCTATAAAATGGTAACAATACCAATAGTACATACCTAAGAGAACTTTAGTAAGGGTTAGAGACAATATACATTAAGCTCTCAATTAAAAAAAAACAAACAGGAATTGAACCCAGGGGTGCTTAACCACTGAGCCACATCCCTAGGTCTTTTTTTATGTGTTATTTTGGGACAGGATCTCACTAACTTGCTGAGGGTCTTGCTAAATTTCTGAGGCTGACCTTGAACTTTTGATCCCCCTACCTTAGACTCCTGAACTGCAGGGATTACAGGTGTGCACCTCTGTGTCTGGCAAGGCTCTTAATTTTTATGCAACAAGTGCTCAATAAATGTTAGCTATTATTAATACAAAAGCAATTTTAAAATAATGCATTGCTTATTATTACAAAAGTAGTTTGTGTTCATTATGGAAAACTTTGGAAAATGTAGTTATACAAGCAAAGAAGTAAAAATCACCAGCCCCTAAATTCTGTAAAAAATCACTGTTAACTAATATTTTGAGATATGTACAGTATATACAGTATATGTTATACAGTATTTAGCATATGAACACATTATTTTGTAACATCTTTTGTTTACTGTACATAAGAGGCATCTACTGAGTATTTTCCACATGTCAGGTGCTAGACTTAAAGCTAAAAATTCTGACAGGAATAAGACAGACACCCAGCCCTTGGAAGTAAGTGAAATCTAGAAGCAAGAGAGACTTGTTAGCCAATGGAGGGGACAATTTGATAGAAGCCACCTTGGGAAAGGGAAAAAGAAGGACCTGCCCTGCTCAAATTAAACATGTTAGAAGGGCTTTCCAGAGCTTCTCAGAGGCTAAAGAGAAGTTTCAGACAGAGAAATAGGAAAGTGCTGTCGGGGCAGAGGAAACTATATGCAAACCAGCCTGGGTGTGCTCGGGCACCGCTTCCACAAGTGGGTCATGGAAGGAGACCATAAGGGTCCTCAAATGTCACCCCAACGTTGCTGCAGTACAGCACTGCCTTCGTGGCTTAAAACAGACCTCCAACCTTCTAATACCTCTCTTAGGACACAGTATTTAGAGTCCTAAACATTGGAGCCAGGTTGACTAAGTTCAAAGCCTGGGCAGTTTACCGACTGTGTGACTTTGGGCAAGTTACTTAACCTTTCTAAACCTCAATTTTTCATGTGGACAATGGAAAAATAAGTGTCAATTTATGTAGATTGCTATGAGGATTAAATGATTTCTCAGCACATGTAGCATGCTTAAAGCAATGTCTGAAACATAGTACAAGCAGTTACTACTATTTTTCCTCCCCCACCCCCCACCACCATGCTAGGGATTGAACCCAGCCCCTTTGCTTTCCTTTTTTCTTTTTCTTTTTCCTGACAAAGGGTCTAAGTTGTCCAGGCTGGCCTTGAACTTGGGATTCCTGAACTTGGGATTCCTCTATTTCCCACATAGCTGGAATTATAAGCATGTGCCCCCATGCCCAGCCTCAATCTTCTTCTGTTGCAACCCAATCTTCAATAAACCCCCAAAAGTGCATTAAAGAACAAGTGGGATGTCCAGGATCTTGGGGATAACAGGAGCAGGCCATTTTCCAGAGCTGAAGCTGGGAGCCTCCTAACCAAGCCCTGAGAAGGGAGAGGTCAAGAAAGGAGACCTATTATAGACCACTTCTGGTGCCCTGACTAACCTCTGGCCCCACCTCCACACTCATCCCTCAGTCCCCACCACCATCAGGAAGGCATCCTCCTCCAGGGCTGGAGCTGGGCCCACATGGTGGCCTCCTCTTTTGAGAAGAAAGCTGTGATGGGAACTCTTTTTTTTTTTTTTTAATAAATATTTTTTAGTTGTCAATGGATCTTTATTTTCCTTATTTATATGTGGTACTGAGAATTGAACCCAGTGTGCTGCACATACTAGGCAAGCGCTCTACCACCGAGCCACAACCCCAACCCCAGGAATCCTTTTCTTTAGGGAGGAAATGGGCAGGAAATGACATTTGTGTCCCCACCCATATGCAAATTATCTGTTGAGACAAATGATTTTGTAGGAAAACACATCCTGTTCAATCCAGAGCATTTCCTCTGATGTCTGGAACAAGTTGGGGTGGTCAGGGTCAGAGCCACTATTAAGGGAGTCCCTGCCCACTGGCCCCTCTCAGAGGTGTCAGAGAGGTGCTGGAGAAGAGAGGTTGTAGGCTTGGCAAACCCAGACATGGCACTGGAAGGGAACTGGCCCAGGGCACACAAGCTCCCCATCCAGTTTCTCCCAGCCAACAAGGGATGTGGGAATGGCCTGGGAGAACAGCATCTGGGGAGCCAGGAGGCCTGGCACTGGGGACTCACTCAGCTCCTAACCCACACATTGGACAAGTCATTTCCCTCTCCAGGTCTGAGTTTCTTCATCTGTCAAATGAGAGGGTTGAACTATATCAAGTGTTTTCCATTTGTAGTACACAGACCCTCCAGTCATAAATGGGCCCCAGGGCATTGGTGCCACCCTCAGGTGTAGGCAAAATTCTGTGCATGTGTATATTTTTCTGGACAAGAAAAATATACACATGCACATGCATTTGCCTACCATGGACAAGAGTGCAAGGCTGTCAGCAGTTCATCCAGATGAATTTAGGTGACCTCTGTGGTCCCTTGAGTTGGGTGTTGGGTAGATGGAAGCTTCTTGAGGATGAGGATGTGTCTTATAACATCAGCACAGCATAGTGTATGGCACACAGTAGGTACTCAATATTTATTAAATGAATGAAGACACTCAGAAATGCTGGCATATGACCACAGCAAAGGATGGAGGTGGATGTTGGTGCAGGGTCTCAGTGGTAAGAATGAAATGGCTCAGTGATGGGGCTGGTGAGGGGTCAGGGTGATGGGGAGTAAAAGAGAAGGTGTCATCTAAAAACTGGAATCTGCTCAGTCTGGAGACTGTGCAGTTGAAGGTTCTAGTCTCTTCTAGCCATATCCCCCTCCTGTTCCCCTGAGTTCCTCATGGGAAACTCAAATGAGTCAAACCCAGCCCAAGGTTCAGTACCTAAATCAGTTTGGTTGCAGCATTTAATATTCCCAAGTTTCTTTCTTTCTTTTCTGCAATGCTGGGGGTTGAACCCAGGGACTCACGCATGCTAGGCAACAGCTCTACCACTGAGCTACACCCCCAGGCCTGAAATTCCCCAGTTTCTCTGACTCAAAAATCCATCAAACCTGAAAAATGCCACCTGGTCTCTGGTGGTCACTGGGAGTGGTGTAGGAGCAGGAATGAAAGGACAGTGTTAAGGGCTAGGGATGTCACTCAGTGGTAGAGCATTTGCCTACCATGTGGGAGACCGGGTTCAATCCCTGTTCTTCCTTCAGACCACCCCTTCTTCCTTCCTTGGACCCTTTACATACCTGCTCCCCTTGCTGTGGGGCCCCTAGTGCTCAGACCCTGGGACTCTGCTCTTCTTTCTCCATGGTGAGCTCACTCAGAAAACATTGCCCTCTCAGGTTTTTTTGTTTTTGTTTTTTGGGTTTTTTTAGTTATAGATGGACATAATACCTTTATTTTATTTATTTTTATGTGGTTCTGAGGATCAAATCCAATGCCTTACAGTGCTAGGCAAGTGCTCTACCACTGAGCAACAACTTCAGCCATCTCTCAGGGTTTTGCCTGATGCTTCTATAACTACAAGCTGATAGACAGTAGAGGACATGCTCACCAATAGGTAAGGAACAGACTTTGCAAATGAGAAGATTCTGATGAACCAGCCCCAGGTGAACTGCCCTTCTCACCATCTTCTCTTGCATAAGCTGTTCTCCCACTGCTGCCCAGTGGCTCTGACGCAAGCTGAGGGAGCAATTGCAAACTCCTTGTCACCTAGAAAGGAAGTACCATTGAGTCATGAGTCACTGGGCCAAAGGTACTCCTGCCCAATCTCACACCACGTCCAAGTCACTGTCAAGCTGTCCCAGGAGTGTGTTGGGGCCACTCCCTCACCTGACTTGAGCACAGACTTTGGGAGGAGTCCTGAGTTAGAGATCTGAGTTTTCCTCTTCCTTTCTCCCCTCTGTTGCTTCTCAGAGCATTGAGGAAGGAGTTGGCCTTGTCAGCTCTGTCCATTTGCAGAACATTATTAAAATAATCAGCTGGGTGTGGTGGTGCACACATGTAATCCCATCTATCAGGAGACTGAGGTAGGAGGATTGCAAGTTCAAGGCCAGTTTGGGGAACTTAGAACCTGTCTCAAAATAACAAATAAAAAGGGTTGGGGCTCTTGTTCAGTATTAGAGCATTTGCCTAGCGTGCTTGAGGCCTTAGATTCAATCCCCAGCACCACAAATTACCACCACGATCATCATCATCATCATCATTGTCGTCATCAGCTACATATAGTAGCAGTGTCTCTATTCAACCAATATCTGTTAAGCTAAGCACCTACACTATGCCCATAACTTTCCTGGGATTTTGGAATATAGCAGTGAACAGAATAAATCCTTATCCTACACAGGTTGAGTATCTTTTATATGAAATGCTTGGAACCTTCTGGAATATTTGCATAAACATGAGATATCCAGGCATGGTGAACACAGGTTTAAACATGAAACTCACTTATGTTTCAGATATGTTTCTTTAAGCACAATACATTATTTTGAATAATTTTGTGCATGAAGTAAAATTTGTGCACACTGAACATCAGAAAGCAAAGGTGTTCGGGTTAAGGTCACCAATGTAGACAATCTGTGATGTGTTTCAGATTTTTGGAACATTTCAGATTTGAAAATTTTTGGATTAGGGATGCTTAACCTGTATCGTAATAGAAATACATTGAACAAAAAAATTTAGACTTGAATAAAGGATAAACCCATGAAAACAATGATGTCCAAAAGCTGTCCCTATTAGATTCATTGTTTTTTCTTGCCAGAACAGTACCACCCTTTCTTGGGGAACTGTTCCCTCATCACTCACTTGAGCATGTCATTAGGAGCTGCCAATTATGGGTATTGCACCAGGGTTCACAGGCATGAGCTTGTAAAACAGTTTGGGCCAATCACAAACTCTAGGAGCCCGTGAGCTGCAGTTGATTGGTCTAGAAAGGTCAGATGACCCAAGTTGATCTAATCAGAAAGTTTCCACATTTTTTCTTTGAATTTTTTTTTAATTTTTTTTTAGTTGATGGACCTTTATTTTATTCATTTATTTATATGTGGTGCTGAGAACCAAACCCAGTGCCTCACACTTGCTAGGCAAGCGCTCTACCACTGAGCCACAACCCCAGCCCTCCTTTAAGTTTTAAAAAAATTAATTAATTAAAAAAATAAATACATAAATTATTCCTGGATATGTTGTCATTGAAAAAAGTCAAAGGGCTGAGGATTTTTGTCTAGCATGTGTGAGGCCCCAAGTTCTATTCCCAGCACTGAAAAAAATTAAAAGAAAAAAATTGAACCTGACTGTCTGTTTCAATCCCAGTCCCTTAAATTTACCTGTCTGGAGGAAACCAAGATAATTTAGTGTGAATCCAGACTTTCCTCTGTGCATTTGCATTCATTTAGAAATGTATGTTTGCAAGCAGGTAGGGTGCCACGGGCCTATAATCCTGGCTATTCAGAAAACTGAAGCAGAAAGATCTCAAGTTCAAGGTCAGCCTGTGCAACATAGTGAGAACCGGCCTCAAAACAACAACAAAAAAGGGCTAGGGATGTAACTCAGTGGTAGAGCACTGGTCTAGCACAGACTGGGCTTGGGATTCAATCCCCAGAACTATAAAAAGAAAAGGAAAAAGGAAAGGAAAGAAAAGAAAGGGAAAGGAAAGAAAAGAAAAAAAAGAAAAGAAAAATATATGTTGCAAGCACATATATAGAAATATCTAGTACTATTTCAAGGTTTTGTTTTTGTTTTTGCTTATGTTTGAGTGAGACCATATTGTATGTATCATTCTGCAAATTACTTTTCTCATTTACCAAGATATCTTAGGGGTTTATGTTAGTACATCATTCTGTTGAACAGTTTCCACATTTTCAGAGTATAAAATATGCCATGGTTTAAACATGAACATTTAGGTTATTCCGAATTTTCCACAATAAACAATACTTCAAGTAACATCCTCCAGTATGTTTCCTTAGGCCCATGTGAGAGAGTTACTAGTCTGGATTTGGGGAAGTAGCATGAGTATCCACATTTAGTCAGATTATATACTGCCACACCAGAGGGCAGCTGAGTCCTGAGCCCAGTCATTCCTTCCTTGCTGTCTCTCCACAGTGAGCTTATGTGAGCCAACACCTTCCCCTTTGGGGCCTAAGCTAATAGCAGTTGTATTTCTGCTACTTTCAGTCAAAAGATTAAATTTCTGATTAAAATGTATAGATGAGAAGTGTTTCTAGATTCACACAGATTCTCTGGTCTCTCATTGTTCTTCTCTCCTCTCCTGTTCTCTAGCTTAGTCTCCTAATTTATATGTTCCTCACCCAGGAGCCAGATTCTTGGGGTTCTGCTCACCCTGAGGTTCTTTCCTGGGAGAGAAGGGCAGAGCAAGAGAACAAAGCCACTGGGAACAACTGATGGAAAGAGCAGTGTGCTGACTCCCTGACGGAATCTTCCCAGAGTGAACAGTTTCAGAACCTCTGCCTAGGCCTTGTCAGAGATGGCAGCAAGCAGGTCAATGCTCAGTTTAAGGGGTGGCAGTGAAAGAAGTGGAGAAAGGGAAAGAGAGAGGAAAAGAACAAGAATAAAAAGACATATTGGAAGAATCTGCCCTCTTTTTGTTTTGTTTTCTTTTGTTTTTAATTATCATACCCCCCAACACTGAGGGATTTTTGTTAAAAATCTACATAGCAGTTGCAGCTTCTTAGAGACAGACGCAACATAAACACATAAACACAGGCTGTCAGTGTTCTTTTGATGTAGTGTGTGTTTATTTTTTTATTTTATTAACAAAAGAGTGAGAAGGAGATGCTAAAGTCCCTCCAATCCAAATAAAGAACAGCAGCTCAACACTTGCTCTAGCCCGGGACATCATCTCCCCCATTTGTAAAACTCGGAGACTGTTTTCTGGTTGACCTAACACTGAGAGATACAAGCTGTGGTACCAATGATTGATGTGATCCATCCTTCTAGAGTGTTGTGGGGACAACTATTCTCAGATGTGCACTAATTTCGCCCCAGAAGCAGAAATGGAATATGATCAACAGCCTTATTTCAGAAAGGAGGAGCCTGGGGAAAGAAACTGTGTCCTCCTGAGTAAAGAGAGGAATGCTTCCCCAAGACCACCCCTTGTGAAGAAAACTGCTAGAGGGGGGCTGTAGCCGGGAAAGGGGCAGTGAGTGCCCCCTCCCATACCTGCATGGCCAAGAGGGACTTGGGAGAAGGACCTCATAGCCAGGCTGTGAGAGGAGCAACTGCCTGTCATCATGACCCAGTAAATCTTCAGTTACATTAACCCTCTGCCCCATGTTTGGTGAGAAAAGACTTTTTTTGGAAGATTGTCAAGGGGCTGAATTACATTGGCTGGGGTCAAAACAGTCAGCTCATAAGCATGAGGTACTCACTGCTAGATTCCACAGTCCTAGAATGGTGTCTGGCATGTAGCAGATACTCAGGGAATGTTTGTGGAATGAACACATACAACCCTACCTCTGCAATTTCTGTTGCATATTCCTGTGTTTCCGCTCTTCAAAGGCTACATTAACATTCACAGACTCTGCTGTGGTTGACCTGCTCTTGTGCTCAGAACTGAAAGTCTGGGCTCCCCCTGGGGAGCAGGAGGTCCCCAGGTTTGGTGCCCTCCTCTCAGTTACTGCACCCACCCACAGCTGCCCAGGCTGTCCTGCTGCCCCAGGCAGGTCTTCATCAAGAGTCAGCTGCCCACTTCAACTGTGGGACAGGTAGAGATCAGATGCACCCACGGGAACTGCTGGCTTTCTGTCTTTTGAAGGTAGCCAGGGCAGGCCTGTGGGTTTTTCAGCCTGATTCTTTGTTTTATGTTATGTTGTGTTGTATTGTTTGTTTGTTTGGTACTGGGGATTGAAACCAGGGGTGGTTATCCACTGAACCACATCCCCAGACCTTTTTATTTTTTATTTTGAGACAGGGTCTCACTAAGTTGCTGAAGCTGGCCTCCAACTTGCAATCCTTATGCTTTAGCCTCCCGAGTTGCTGGGATTACAGACCTGCCACCACATTCAGCTTCAGCCTGATT
>JAJEJO010000117.1:757121-774421 GCA_020662805.1 Glaucomys volans
TACCCTACTGGGGAAACAGAGGAACTCCACCCAGGACATCAACTGGCTCCTTAGAGTTCCAGCATCCTTATCACTTTCCTGTGAGTAGGGATGAAGCCTCAGCACTCACATGTGTTAGGATCTGTGACTACAGGGGAAGACTTAACTATTGTCAGCCTCAGATTATGCATGATGCAGCTGGAGTACCATCTCTGCTCATGACATGGTGAGGATCCAATGCAGGCTGATCCAATGAGGTCAGACATGCAAACTCCCAGGCAAGCTGTGGTGTTGCTATTTCCTGACAGCTAGCCTCTTAACAAATGAACCCCATGACCTGCACCGCATAGGCCCAGAGCAGAGCTCAGCTCCCTTTTCCTCCACAGCCCTCTGACCTGGACCCCTTGGTATAAGCTCTGACTGAATGAGAACTGCAGGCTCCTGGGCCACCTACAGGGCCAGGATGTGACTCCCTGGCAGATGCTGCTGGCCAGAGAAAGAGAACCTTGATTCCCTCTTTGTTAGGTCACATGATCAGAGGTGACAGCTATTCATTCATCCAAGTGATGAGCCACTGTCATATGGAAAGCCACAGTAGCATGGGTTAGATTGATACCAAAAGCTCAGTCCTTGTCTCTGAGGCCAACCTAATTATGAGGACAAGGCTTTGAGACACCGGAAAAAGAAGGTTTATTGCTTTGCTAGCAAATTGGGCTTCTGGATGGGCCCAGTGGCCCAGACCTGTAATCTGAGTGGCTCAGGAGGCTGAGGCATGAGGATTGCAAGTTCAAAACCAGCCTCAGCAATTTAGTGAGGCCCTAAGCAACTTAACAAGACCCTGTCTCAAAATAAAAAAGAAAAAGGGCTAGGGATGTGGCTAAGTGGTTAAGAACTTCTGGGTTTAATCCCTGGTACAAAAACAAAACAAAACAAAAAAAAGTGGGCTTCTGTCTTAGAGGCTATGATTCTAAATGCCAGGGGAAACACTGGTCTTTTAAAGAGGTGACACAAAGGCTATACTCCAGCTGTGCCCTATCAGGAGTTATAATTCATTTGTAGACTTGAAAGATAGCTGTTTCTTAGATCTGTAGGTGCCAGCCCCAAAGTCTGGATTTCTTCATTCCTGTGGTTTGTGAGCTGAAGGACAGATAACTTGGCCTAGGACAGGAAGGTTAATCTTGCTTCCCCTGTGGTTAGGGAGAGGGAGAGGGAGAAGAGGAAGGGGGAAAAATGTCAATTTAAAAATAAGCCACAGTGGCAGAGCAGCAAGGGTTATAGTCAAAGCGTGAAATGAACCCCTATGACAAGATGACTGCTGGGCTGAGCCAGAAACTGGAAGGCCATCAGAGACAGGTGTGTCTCCCAATGTGACCCCGAAGCCCACATAAGTCTCAGACATGCACAAGCTAGTTATATCCATGGTCTAGACAGAGAAAAATTCCCAAGGCTCTGGTAGGCAGGAGTAGTAAGGCACCCCTTATGGCTTGCCAAATTTAGTAAATACAAATATAGGATACACACCCAATTAGATCTGAATTTCAGATAAGCATCAAATACTTTTTTAAAAAAATATTTTTTGTTGTAAATGCACATGATATCTTTATTTTTTTATTCATGTGGTGCTGAGAATTGAACCCAGTGCCTCACAGTGCTAGACAAGCACTTTACCACTGAGCCACAACCCCAGCCCCATCAAATCCTTTCATATAAGAATATCCCATGGAGTATTTGGGATATACTTATATACAAATTATTTGTTGTTTATCTAAAATTCAAATTTATCTAGGTGTCTGTCCTGTGTTTTTATTGGTCTTATTGTATCTGGAAATCCTAGCCCTTTCTACCAACCCTCTAAGGGTAAAGAGCTCAAGGACCCCATCCCTGTCCCCACAGCCCATAGCCACATCCCACCAGAAGTTCCAGGAACTCTCCCAAGAGGCCCCTTCCTGGCTGCCTGCCTGCCTGCCAGGACTGTGTCCTCAGTTCCTGGGTGGTAATCTGTGGAGCCCTGCATTGGGTAGATGGAGGAAAGGACACATGATTTCATTCTTAAGCCACCAAGAGGCAAGATTCACCTGTCTCCTTTATAGGGCTTTTCATGGATTGGCAGGTGCTTTAACATTATAAAATGACCTCCCCTATTAGGAACATTGTGACAGAAGCTGCCCTTGCCTTTGCTCAGCTATTTGGGGTTGGTAGCCTCAGTGACTATCCCTCTACCCCAAGTCATGTTGCCTGGATGCAGTCACATCTGCATGTGGATTGTATCCTACTTAGCATATCAGCCCCCTTTATAGAGGAATAAATATATACAATTTATTCAGGGGTAACAGCCTCAGACCCCTACTTTCACCTGCCTATGAGGCACCAGGGGTCTTTTTGTTCCTCCTCCAGAAGATCTTTGGATGCTTCCCCCCTCCCTTCCTGCCTCCTCTGCCCTTGCCCTGCCAGACCCTGCCAGCTCATCCCCAAACTGTGGAGACCGCTCCTAGCTGGCCCTGTTCCAGTTCCCTGCTCACACCCCACCCAAGACAAGTTTCTAAAACTCATGTTGTTCCCTGCTTAAGAGCCTTCAATGGCTTCCCTTTCCTCATGAGGAAAAGGCAAAATACCTCATCTGTCTTTTGCTCCCATACAGCTATCTTTCTTTGTCATGCCACTGTCCCTCTTTCCCAGCCCATTGTCCAACCCAATGCCTGGCAGTTCCACTGGCCAACTCTGCCCTTCCTGTGGCATGCCTTCACAAATTCCTTCACTGGTTCCCTTTGCCTCTTAGAGCTCCATGTCCTTCCCTGTAGAATACAGTGTTTGCTGCCCAGGGTCTCAGAAGAATCAAATGAGACAAGGGATATAAAATTATTTTGGAAACTGAAAAGGGGTTGGGGAGAGGTAAGGAATAAAATGACAAGTGGTATGGGGCAGCCATGTAAAGTTCTTTTTTTGCGGTGCTGGGGATTGAACCCAGGGCCTTGTGCTTGCAAGGCAGACACTCTACCAACTGAGCTATATCCCCAGCCCTCATGTAAAGTTCTTTATAAGCTGACCTGAGATGCCCACAAGAAGCTCAGGAGTCAGCTGTGTGAGGGCTCCATGGAAATTATGCAGATTGAGCAGGGAAATGTGGCAGAGCCAGGCAGGCCATTAATGGAGCAACTAGAAGCTACTTCCCTGAGGAAGCACGGGTGGTGATAGGGGTACAGGAGGGCGGTGCTTCAGCCCCTTCCTTCCAGCTCAGCCAGGTGACTCATCTGGAGGTGCCGGCCCAAATTTCATCCCCCTCCACTTAGGGCTGAGCTCAATGGTCCAGAGGATGTACCCAGAGGATGGAGACAACAGTACACAGTGAGTGAGTCATGGTGCTGACTCAGAGCCCACTCAGCCCCTTTCAGGGCTCTGACGAAGTCAGTGCCAGCAAAGCAGCATTCTTTTAGCCTGTGCCCTCCCCCCCCACCACACTCCTCCAGATCAGTGACCTCACAATATCCTTCTTCTGACTGCTAGTCTCACTTATTTCATGGATTCATGGAAATCCTACTGGGTCTCCCATGTAATGGGTTTTCTTCACACTTAGTTAACTCATTCATTCATTCATCCATTCATTCATTCATTCATTCCATGTTCAGGTGCCAGGATAAAACCCTGGCGCTGGCCTTCAAGGAGCTTCCACTAGCAAAGTGAACAGTTTCCATCCATGCCTTGCCACTGCAGAGGACTGGGCAAGGCAGAGCCATGGGAGAGTCTCACACACCATCAGTATCCCAGATGCCAGAATGAGGACTGAAAGAGCCAGGCTGGGACACACCCCCTCAAAATGGAGCTGAGAAGTCACTGCCCCAAACATCCAGTTCCGGGACTGCCAAGTCTGGGACTCTCTACTTCCCAGTAGGGAATGAAAAAGATATTTTTATTTTGAAGGAAAAAGAATTTGTCTCCCCAGTGGGAACACTGAGCCTGTGCAGAGCCTCTGTGCAAGACCAAACAACCTCCTATCTTCTTCTTTGAATGAATGTGGCTACTTTGACACAGGTAGGCAGAGCCTAAACTAATGGTCACAGAAAAGTTCTAGTCTGATCTGTCCATTTTCAGTGTGATGACTGAATTTTAGCTTTTTAAAAAAAGAGATGGGGTCTGGTTATGCTGCTCAGATGGTCTTAAATTCCTGGGCTCAAGTAATCTAACTGCCTCAGCCTCTCAAGTAGCTGGGACTACAAGTACACACCACTGCACGTGGCTTGAATTTTGACTTTATTTTTTATTGGTGCATAATTGTTGTACATATGGTGAGATGAATTTTGACTCTAAATTAATAATAGAGGGAGTCACTTGACTATAAGGAAATATACAATACCAGAGCTGGGATGATTTAGAAGTTATCTAATTCTAAACTGTTTCATTTTAGAAGGAAAGCTCAGATTCAAAGAGAGAGGAAATAGAATTCTTTGATAATTTCCATCTATTTTCCAGTCTTTAAACAGATATAATTTTTACTACAAAGTAAAGCATTTATAGAAAGAATGAAAAAGGAAAACCACATTAGTCCCAATATACTTACAAAACCACTGATAACATTTTGCTATTATTTCTTTACAATTTCTTTTTACACAATTTTAATCATACAGTAGGCACCTTGCAACAGGAACTCACTAATTTGCTGAGGCTGGCCTCAGACTTTCGCTCCTTCTGCCTCAGCCTCCCAAGTCACTGGAATTACACCACAGTGCCAGGCTTGCTTTTTTTGTTTTTTTCATTTGACTTTATGTTCTAACATTTCCATATTACCAGAGTCTTTATACCATCATTTTAAATGACTGTATATTATTTCAGCAAGGAGAGGGTCCTAATTTTCTCTCTCTCCTGTTTTTTTTTTTTTTTTTTTTTTTGGTATTGGGGATAG
This sequence comes from Glaucomys volans, assembly GCA_020662805.1. NCBI lineage: Eukaryota > Metazoa > Chordata > Mammalia > Rodentia > Sciuridae > Glaucomys > Glaucomys volans. The sequence goes on from JAJEJO010000117.1 coordinate 761,995, forward strand.
GAAACAGGGGCACTTTACCACTGAGCCATATCCCCAGCCCCTTTTATTTTTTATTTTGAGACAGAGTCTCCATTAAGTTGCTCAGGGCCTTGCTAAGTTGCTGAGACTGGCCTCAAACTTGGAATCCTCCTGTATCAACCTCCTGAGCTGCTGGGATTATAGGCATGAGACCCTGTACTTGGCTTAACCATTTTCTTTTTGAAGGACATTTAAGTTATGCCCAGGGCTGGGGTTGTGGCTCAATGGTAGAGCACTTGTCTGGCATGTGTGAGGCCCTGGGTTCAATCCTCAGCACCACATATAAATAAATAGAATAAAGGCCCATGGACAAATAAAAAAATATTTTAAAAAAAGTTATGCTCAAATTTTGAGTATGAAAATACTACATATTGGTTTTTCATTTATTTCCTTGGGATAGGCTCTCATAAATGGAATGGTATAAGGTATCAGGAATGAATATTTTAAAGTCACTCAATATATGTTAACAAATTGTTTTAAGATTGTACTAATTAGCAGGGCTTAGTGGCACATGCCTGCAATCCCACCACCAGGGGAGGCTGAGGCAAGAGGATCACAAGTTCCAGGCTAGCTTTGGCAACTCAGCCGGACCTTGCCTCAAAATGAAAAGGGTTGGGGCTGTAGCTCAATAGTAGAACACCCCTGATTTTAATCCCCAGTACTGGAAAAAAAATTGTACTAATTAAACTGTCACCAGCAATACAGGAGCCTATTACTGCATCCTTCCCTTTCATTTTACAAGACTTAAATAAAAGAACTTCTTCATTTCATCATATGACCAAAATGCTTATGTTTATACTTTCTGACCCCCCCCCCCGCAGTTCTGCTGTCAGAATTATGGTAATAACAATCAGGTGTACCCTGATATGTGTCAGCATGTCACTGGAGAATACAGTGTCAATGCCTGATACCTTTAAATGTGTATGTACATGAAGAGGAGGCTTATGGAGAAGGGCTTTTATTTTATTTTTTATGTACTTTGTATCATTTAAATTCTTCACAGTGAGCATGTAAACCTTTTCAAAGTTTACATGATCTTGAGTTTTCTATCAAATGGTGATGATACTCATGTCACAGGATTCTTATATCATTTATGTGAGATGATTCCTATAAAATATATAGTACAGGGATTGGGGTTGTAGTTCAGGGATAGGGCACTTGCCTAACACTTGTGAGGCGCTGGGTTTGATCCTCAGCACCACATAAAATAATAAATAAAGTTTAAAAAGTATAGATTTATTTTTAAAAATATACAGATATAGCACAAAGCCTTATATTTAGGACATATTAATGCATGCTAACTATATATTTAAAAAAATTTTTTTTTAGTTGTTGATGGACCTTAATTTTTTTTTTTTTATTTTGGTTCATTGTATACAAATGGAGTACAACTATCATTTTTCTGGTTGTACAGACCTTCATTTTTGTTTATATGTGGTGCTGAGAATCGAACTCAGTGCCTCACACATGCTAGGCAAGTACTCTATCACTGAGCCACAACCCCAGGTCTAACTATATTTTTCATTCTGACATTTCTTTTCATATTTGGAGGTCCCTGCACCCTTATCCATGATCTCAATCACAATTTCTCACCATTTATCCCAATAATATCTAGCCTCCAGGGAACAATGCTTATATGATGCTACATTAGCCACATGCCTCTCTATGATTGTTTGGTAAATCATAAGCCACTAACCCCAGAGCGACACAAAGGCATGAGGCGGAGGGAACAAGTTGAGCACATGTGTGTGGGCAGCCCACTCAAGCACAAATGAATGCCCATTCCATTCCAGATGGTACCGAGGACTCGCAGCATCTCGAACTGGCAAAAAATGAGAGAGCTTGTTTTCAGTAGAGCAACAGCTGGGGTGTGTGTGGGGGGAACACTCAGGAAGTAAAAATAAGAATACGGGATTTTTAAAAATCTGAAAATTTTAAGCATACATATTGATCATGTTTATTTTCAGGAAGAAAAATAAGACAAAAATTACTTTTTAGAGAGAAAGGCTGAGTAGCAGAACACTAAGCCAAGAAGTTCAAGAGCACTAAGCTGATAGGTCTGTTCAAGTTCAGTAGGACATTTAGGGATGCTGCAGTGAAACTTCCCCAGCCACCAACATGCTTTATGAACATGCTATATTAATTCAACTTTTTGTGTCTCCCTTCCCTCATCTGTAAGACAGGGACAATAGAAATTCCTAACTCATGGTGTCCTGAGGAGTAAGTGAAGTAGCCTGTATGGGTGAGCTCTGAGTGCTGGCCCTCCTTATTTTTGTCCACTGCCCTTAACAGCCCGGGAGCAGAGTGCCTCCTGCTTGGCAAATCCCACAACCAACCAGGGGAACCTTTTTGAGGGCTATCCTGTGGCCAGCCCAGATTGGCAGGCAAAGTCTGGGCTTTCTCTCAGCCCTCCTGAGACAGGAGGGGCCCAGGGAAGGAATCCTGGCCCTCCCAAAGAGGTGGCAAGGACGCTGAGGGCAGGGTGATGGAGGGGTTAAGGAAGTCAGGAGAGGAGGCTGACCTTGGCATTACTGCTGCTCAGTGACTCTTCATTGCCTAGGGTGCACCAAGGGTCTTGGGGTAGCCTGCAGCAGAGGGGGCCCAGGCTGGACAGGCAAGAAAGGAAGGGGGTTGGTGTGGTGTGGGAGGCTGAGGAGAGAGGAGGAAGGGGCAGAGGGGAAGGCGGTGGGAGGAAGGAGGACGTGCGGAGGAGGGAGGGGCACCACCGTGGGGGAGGGAAGGAGGGGGGTGGGGAGGGAAGGGGAGAGGGAGTGGGGGAGGGAAGGGGAGGGCGGCGGGGAGCCGTGGAGGTGGGGGACAGGCGGGGCACCTGCCCCAGTCTGCCGGTGATAAGCCCCCTCCTCCCGCGGCAATAAACGCAGGCAGCAGCGGGGCCTTGGCGGCCTCTGGCCGGGTGACAGCCTCACGCCTCCGAGGCGCTTGCTCGTCAGGCAGCCGCTGGGGGTACGCGGCAGGAGCCTCAAATGCCACCTACTCCCCGGCCTCTCTCCCAGTCGATGCTGCTATTTTAGGCACCACATTATTTCCTGCTGTGATTTTTTCAGGCTTCTAATTCGGGCTCTGAGGTAAGCCGTGACATCCGCTCGCCCGCAGCCCCCTCCCGCGCAGCGCTGCTCCTTCCCGGGGCGCGGGCACCCTCCGGCCGGCCCGCGCACCCTGCGACTGCAGGGAGTCACTCGGCCAGGCCTGCCTAAAAATAGGCTTCCAGGAGGAGGGATTTTCCCCCTGGGTAGAAAGAGTCTAGCTAGAATAGATTTCTAGGCGAGAATTTAGAAAAATTGACAGGCACGGAGTATAAACTGTGCCCTTGTGTCCTGAATCCAGGAAGCTACATGTACATGCTTCCACGTCAGTGCTTCTCAACGCCGTTGGACAAGGGCCCTTTTGAAAATCTGATGGTTATGCATTCTGTCCCCAGAAAATGACCACAGCAAACCCACATGCACACAAAGCCACCACAATATTGCTTGTAATTTCGGGTTTGTGCAATGCCTGAAGTTGGACCATCCAACCCTCGGGGTCCCAGGGCTCCAGGTTAAAAGCCCCAGCTCAGAGTCCCAGGTATTGCATACAGCCGTCTCCTCTTGTGAGTTACATTCCACCCAGACTCATTACTCTCATCTTTCTCTCCCCTCCCCTCTGATCTCCCTCATTATAATCAACGTGTTTTTAACGATGTATTTGTTTGTGCAAGCATTTCATACCCAAGTGGATAAATGGAGGTTACATTGTAAACTGCTTCCTGACGGTAGTGGCAGGTCCAGTCTCCATTCTAGTTTGCTACTGGGGTCCAGCTGGCATCTGGTAGTGGAAAGGACCCTACATTTGGATCCCAGGAGACTTGGGTTCAAATTTGACACCTATCTTGACCTCCCAGAACTTCCACTGCGTTTGCACAATGGGAATTCTAATAATAAAGCTTCATCGCATGACTAAATGAGGCAGTGCAAGGGGAGGTATCTTTCAACTGTCCTCTGTCAAGGGAGGGGGCCTAGTCTGCTTCTTTTAAATTACACATACCTTGTCTGTTGCCCCTCAGAATGGGCAGCATCCAGTGTGTGTGTGTGTGTGTGTGTGTGTGTGTGTGTGTGTTTTAATTAAAACTGCTATGGTCTGAATGAGGGTGTCCTCCCCCAACTCTGACCCCTTTCCCCACTGCCAAGTTCACATATTAAAACCTAATTCCTACTTTCATAGTACTAAGAGGCAAGGAACTTTGGAAGGTGATTAGGTCAGAAGTGTTACATCTTTGTGAATGGGGTTAGTGCCCTTATACAAAAGGCTTGAGGGAACCTGCTTGGCCTTTTTGCATGTGAGGACACATAGGTACCATCCATGAGGGATAGCAACTCACCACACACCAGATCTGCTGGTGCCTTAAGATCTTGGATTTCCCAGCCTCCAGAACTCTGAGAAATAAATTTCTGTGGTTTTCAAAGGCCCCAGTATAAAGCATTTAGTTTCATAGTCCAAATGGATTAAAACAGATACACTGAGTCCAAACTAAGGAAATGATGTGAGATGAGCTATCTCTGGAATAATAAGTGAGAAGTCAGGAGCCCATTCCTAGGCAAATACAAAGTAGTTAATATAAAAGTCAGCCTTAAAAATCTGTTAGATCTTGATTCAGGATCCCCCATTTTTCCACAGGTGTTAAAAGGGGGCCACTTCACTGCCCCCATGACTCCTACAAACACACCTCCTTTCCATCTTCATTAGAGCTTCCATTTTCTCTAGGACACCTTCTGGTTATGGTTCCAGTTCCTTCTCTCTGCTTTATGTCTCCTATGGTGATGCCCCAACTTCAATCTCTTCCTGGCTCGCAGACTGTTCCTTATCTGTTGCTGGCTCCTCTTGCTATTCTGTGATTTACTTTTTAAATGGTGGTCACTTCCCAGTATTCATCATGCTGCACTGAGTTCCCTGTTCTCAACCTTCTGCCTTTTGGGAAAGGGATCACATTGATTTTGATGGGCTCAGCTATTTCCTCTAGGTTACCTGCTCTGATCTCTCCATTTCCAGTCCCAAATTCAGCTGCCCATTGGACACCTATAAATGTAAGCCCTATTGTCATCTCCAACAATACATAACCTAAAAATGAGTTTCTTATCTTCCCTGAACCAGCTTTCCCTTCCTGGCTTTCCTTTTCTATTTGTGCCATGACCATACCTCTGGTCATCCAACACAAAGGTTCCATCAACTTGGATTCTTCTCTTTCCCTCTTCCCAACTGCATGCAGGCACCAAATCCTGTCCACACTTCCTTTGGGATCTCTGACATCCATCTTTTCCTTTCCTTACCCATTTCTAGTCACCTAACCTTAACCCTCAGCTCTGATGGGTACAGTAGCTCCCTGTTTATTCTGCCCACAGCCTATCCATCCTTTAACATAGATTCATTTTCACATCAAGAGCTTCTGAATTCTCATTATCTTCCTTATTTTTCAATCTAACTCACTTTAGCCCTTTTTTTTTTTCCAACCAAGGAGCACCCTTCACCAGAAAACACAGAAGCCAAATTCTCGTGCCTAGTAAGTCAGCACTCATGAAATGGATAAGCAGATCAGGTGCACAATGACAGGAATGGTAGGAAGTGACTTCTAGATTGTAGGACCCCAGTCTAGAGGGTGTATGAGTAACTTCACTGTCATCAGGCCCAGTGTGGCCAGATTTCCTACTTTTAAAACAAAACAAACAAACAAAAACTCACCAATTTTGGATTTTTACATGAAATCTCCCAATTTCTAAAATACTATGACACCCAAACATGGGTGCAGTCTAAATTCAACCTGCAGGAAACCATGGATTCAAACTTTTTTGATGTCTAGAAAGCAATTTGAACTGGGAGTTTCTAGCACTGGTTGTACTAGTAATGAGCTATGTAAACTTGAAAAAGTTATATCCCCTTTCTGGGTCTTAGTTTTCCCATCTATACCATGAAGGTCCTATTAAATGAGCCCCAAAGCCCTTTTAATTTGGTAATTCTGTGGTTCTATGGTTGATCCTAATGGGGGAGAAATCCTTTTTGGCTGAATTGTCTGGTTGATTATCATAAACATGCAGTGAACATGGGTTACCACATTTCAAAGAACAAGAATACAATAAGTCTTTGGTTAAATGAAATTCTCCAGGGTTAACTGGAAAATCCCCTCAATCAAGGTTATTGTTGAAAGACTTTCTAAAATACCAGAGTTCGGCTTCCTGCTTTTCTAAGCACAGGGGATGCAGCAGTACCCAGTAAGGGAACTGATGAGTCAATGTCTGGGGATGACTCTGCCACCTGGGCTGCAGGGGGGTCACAGCTGAATGGGTGGGAGGTCCTCTTAGGTCACTGCCAGCCATGGGCTACTCAGAGAGCAGTGACATCTGTAAATCAGGAGTCACCTGACTGATGCCATAACTACACTGAGGGCCTCACCAGCCTCTTTGCAGGCCTCAGACCCTGAAGTTTAACACTCATTTTTGCAGCATGGCTCCCTCTTAGGCTAGAAAACAGTTGGAACCTGCCATTGCCTGGAATGTGTGGAGGCTGACTACCATGACACAATAAGGGCTCCTTCCTGGGGTAAAGAGCAAAGGCTTTGGAGCCCAACAGATCTTGGTTTGAATTCAGACTCTTCTACTTCCTAGCCCTATGGCTTTACACAAACTGACTTACCCTTTCTGAGTGAGTTTAAGTTTCCTGTCTATAAATCAGAGGCAACAATATGGTGTCATAGAGCTGTTGTGAGCACTAAGTCAAATAATGGACACTACATGGTGTGGGGTGTGGGAGTTATTATACACTGGGAAAATGGAAATCATTATTCCATTAGGAATGAACTTTTTTTTGGTAGGGGGGAGGTACCAGGGATTGAATCCAGAGGGCACATAACCACTGAGCCACATCCCTAGTCCTTCTTATTTCTTATTTTGAAACAGGGTCATGCTAAGTTGTTTAGTCACATTAAGTAGCTGAGGCTGGCTTTGAACTTGTGATTCTCCTGCCTCAGCCTCCAAGTCACTGGGATTATAGGTGTGTACCACAGTGCCCACCTAGTAATGAACATCTTTTATCATGAAAAATTCCATGTCATTCTTTAGCTTTTTACTCAGTAAGACAGTTAATATCAGTCACTTCCTACTTCAATACACCTTTGAGAAACCAGCTGTTTTCAGAATGAGAACTCTTGCTTCCTCCTCCCTTCTATTCTACCCCATCATCTTGGAATAGAGACATCCACCTTAAAATAAGAACTAAAACCTGTTTTGCAACTATCATACTAATAATTGATTCAATCAGGACTCATCAATGGTTGTGAAAGTTAGATGAGGAAAGGATATTCACAGCCTTAAATGATCCTTCACCCAATTACTTATTAAATACAAGATGAAAGAATAGTAACTTTTCCTGGAAGACACCTCCTAAACCAAGTGATCAAAGTTAATATCATCAATCCTGAGACAGAGACATCATATGGCTCCTCATATGACTCACTGAAGATACAACATCAGTTCTGTGGGATTCCTGCCAGCAAATGCCTAACCTGAATCTAACTGTGAGCCCATGTTAGACTAACCCAAACCAAGGAGCATAATACAGAACAACTGGCCTGTACTCATGAGAAGTATCAATGTCATGCAAGACAAAGGCTGAAGAACTAACTGTTCTATGCTAAAAACTCAAGAGATAAATGGAATGTGTGATCTGCATAGGATCATGGACCAGAAAAAAAGCCATCTCTGTTAAGAACATTACTGGAGAATTGGATAAACTTTCCTATGAATCAAATATTAAATAATAGCATTATATCCATGTTAAGTTCCCTAATTTATGTAAGAAAGTATCTATGTTCTTGAGAAATTCACACTTGAAATATTTAAGGGCAAAGAATATGTCTGCAACTTACTCTCAAATAGTTAAAAAGAAAGAAAACAAGTATAAATATGTATAAACAAACTCAGGAAGAAAGATATTAAAACAAATGTAGCAAAATGTTAACATTTAGTGAATCTGAGTGAAGAATATATGGGAGTTCTTTGTACTGGTCTTGTGGCTTTTAGGCAAATTAAAATGATGTCAAAATAAGCTGGGTGTGGTGGTACATGGGCCATAATCCCAGCAATTTGGGACGCTGAGGCAGGGGGATTGCAAGTTTGAGGCCAGCCCCAGTAATTTAGCAAGGCCCGAAGCATACTTAGTAAGAACCTGTCTCAGGAAAAAAAAGTGGGAGGATGTGGCTTATGATAAAGTGCCCCTGGGTTTGAAATTTTTTTTTCAAAAGAAAAAAAATAAAGCTGTGATGCCAGGCACAGAGCCTCGTGTCATCTGCCCAGCAGTGTGGTGAAGCAGGAACAGCCCTGACTTGAAGAGGAGGTTTGAACCCAATCTCCCAACTGCAAGATCCATCTGGACTTCTGTCTCCTCCCTGTAATGAAGATAAAAGAATGCCTCTCTCCTGGGGTTGTTAAAAGGACTCAATGAAATAATCTATGTAAAAAATATGGTACCTGCCAAGAACTTGTTCACGTACTCTATAAATGTATGCTGCTAAGAATCCAGAAGTAATAAACACAATGGAATCCTTGCCCTTGTGTAACTTATACTCCAGCCAGAAAGACAGAAAATAAATGACAAACTACACAGGCAGAAATATACTGACAAAGAGCTGCAAATTCTGTAAGGGTGATGGAGAGTGACAGGAGAGATAGGGCACATACCATAAATATTGTGGTCAGGAAAATGACATTTAAACTGAGACTGAAGAAGGGAGGAAGGGGTCGGCAATGTAGGTAGTGGGAGCAGCAGGAACAAATGCAAGGGGATGAGGCAAGAGGTAGGTGCACGTAAGAAGCTGTTATCCACCTCTTGTCTGCTAACCCACCTTGTAACTCCTTGTGTGTACCTTGAGAGACAAGGCAGCACAGCACCTAGCAGGGACTGGACTCTCAGGAAGTGTATGATGAATGAACAAGAGAATGGCTGAGCTCTGATTCCAACCCCCTTTTCCAGCCCTTAGCTTCCTAATATTGTGGAAGGAAAGCGGCTTCTGAACTGGCAGCCCATAGTTCTCTCCTCTGCACAATTTGCCTAGGGCTCAGAGCTGCAGGGATCCCCAAAATCCCACCCCTCCCGCTGGAAGAAGCAAAGGCCCAGACTCAGGACAGCTTTGCTGAAGCCCCTGGACCTGGTGGGGCCCATGTCTAGTGCTTTCCCCAGCCCACAGCCTGTCTTGTTTATTTGTTCAGCAGGTTTATTTCAGCCATGGCACAGCCTGTTCTGTTGCTGGAACATTTATGAAATGAGCCAATTTTTTAAAATCATAGAAAATAAATGGTTTGCTCTTGGAGCTAAGGGGTGGGGCAGCCAGAATGGGAGACAGGTTTCAAGGCCAGCTCTGGGGCAGAGTTTTGGCTTATCCTTTGCTATATTCTTTTCCCCTTCTGCCCTTGGGCACCAAAGGGACTTCAATGGGATTTCCTGCCTCCATTTCTCAAGACGATGATGTGGAAAAACTGGAACATTTAACCATAAGATTTCCGGTTCTCATCTCCACCCTCATCAGTTCTATTCTAAACTCTGGTTTCTAAACCACTAAACTCAAAGAGCTGGAAATGCAGTTCAGTAGTAGAGCCTTTGCCCAGCATGTGCAAAGCTTTGGGTTTGATCTCCAGTATAAAATACACATATAATATTCAAAACCACTGGGCTCAAGACACAGCCCAACACAACCAATCAACCTTGGGACAGGTTTTGGGACTAGCACCTGGATCATTTTGCCCGCTCTGCCTGCAGGGTCCTCTTTTTCTCTACTTATGAACTCTTATTTACCCCTCAAAATCCAGCTAAAACCTTTAAAATCTTGAACTTATTCCCCTGTGTTGTTCTACCAGCTCTCTCTCTCTCTCTCTCTCTCTGTCTCTGGTACTGGAGAATGGAACCCAGGACCTCATGCACACTAGGCAAGAGTACTGCCACTGAACTATATCCCCAGACTTTTTTTCTTTCCCTGAGACAGGGCCTGACTAGATTGCCCAGGCTGGCCTCAAATTTGACCAAGTACCTGGGATTACAGATGTACCCCACTAAGCGTGCCTTGCCATCTACTTTTTAAAATAGCTGGCAAGTCCAGTGAAGACAAACAGGACAGCTAAAATTTCTTTGTTTTCTGACTGGATATTAACTCAGTGTAGTAATATCAGTCATTATCTTGTGTTGATCTGAAACATTTATTTGTAGTTACGCAAATATTTGATTACCAAAAACCTGGAAATTAATAATTAATAAAACCACGTTATTCAGCCAACAAAATTATTTAAACCTTAATTAAGCCCAGGGTACCAGATGGGGTGGGATAAAGGGATCCTGGTGGTAAAAAGGTGACTCTGAAGTTCTGCCTGACCTTTTGCCTGCCTCATTTCCCGAAAGGGCTAGTTCATAGTAAGGGCTGTCAAAATACTCAGGGAATGTATGAGCACGTGAGGATGAGGACGCTCCCTGGGGGCACTGACGCCTCTGTGAACCCTAGTTGGCTAATCCATAAGGACCAAGCTAAGAACGAATTCAGCAGCTATCCCAGCCCCAGACTCTTTTTCCCTAACTGGACACCATGCCCATTCTTAGCACTCAACTCAGGTAGTACTAAGATCAATGAAAATGTGGGAATAGACCATGTGTTCTGGAGCCCCTTCAAGGGGCAGGGGCAGCAGCCCAGATTCTGATGCCCCTCTGGTGCCCTCTGCCCCTTTGCTCAAAGCAACTCCCATGAAGCAAGGTCTGGCCAGCTGGAGGAGGTGCTGTTCTTTACTTCCCAGATTAGCTCAGACCTTAAAAATCATAGCCCAGTGCCTGCTCTTTCATGCCAAGGAAAACAGTAGATGTCAGAAGCCTCCTTAGGTATCTGGAACTGAACAGCTCCTGCTGCTCCTCCCTTCCTAGTATGAAGTCATTGAATCAGGATGACAAAGCAAACAGTGACAAGTGCTGGGACTTGTTCCCAGACTGATTCCAGCATTTCTCTAGCCCATCCCTCCTCCCCACCCTCAGAATGGCAAACCCAGGTGTAGACAACAAACTGAACTGGAATCAGTCCTTGGGTTTCCAGGAAATGGAGACTGGGTGGGAGACATACTCTGTGGTGGCAGAGATGAGGTTCTGGAAAGACCTGGATAAAAGGGGGATTTAGGATATCAGTAGCACCAGACATTAGCCTGGTACATTCCAGGCTTCAACATGCTTTCACACATTCTGAAGGAAGGAGGGCAGGAATTGTTTATCGACTTCACAGATGAGAAAACAGGCTCATTTAAGGTCAGCAGCTTAATCAGGGTTACAAGGCTTAAGTATGATGGAGCCAGACTTGGAATTATTTTTGTGACTAATTAGTTTTGTTACATCTTCCTGCCCCATCACAATTCCTTCAACTTGTCATTGGCACACTGCTTCATGCTTTCTTCTTTGTTGCATACCACCATACTATTATTTACTTAATGTTTTCCTTAAATAGTCTCACTTTAAAAGTTGGCCTCATTCTAAGTAACTGTGTGCGTGTGTTTTGATATGTATTTAACATATTGTATTCCATCATCATCCCTGCATACTAAGGATGGATCTTGATAGGGTGCTAGCCAAGTGGGTGCCCTTGTTTGAAATGTTCAGCTGGTAGTAACAATAAAGGCCAGGACTGTCTTTGTTAGGGCTGTAGTTACAGAATTACTGAATCCTGGAGGACAAGAGATAAATAACAGATTCTGACTCCTGAGGGACAGACCTTATATAACACACCCAGTCCTGGCCCTAAAGATTAAGGGATACCTGGGGTTGGAGTTGTAGCTCAGTGGTAGAGCACTTGCCTGGTATGTGAGAGGCCCTGGGTTTGATCCTCAGCACCACATATAAATAAATAAATAAAATTTAAAAAACATCCACTGACAGCTAAAAAAAAAAAAAGATTAACGGTTACCATTCAGGGATCAAGTCCTTGCTCTTAACAACTCAGCTTACAGGGCTGGGAGTGCAGCTTAGTGGGAGAACAACAGCACCATAAAATAAGCAAAACTCAGCTTCCAAACATGAGCAACTGAAATCTGGAAGGAATAAGCAGATGCTCTGGAGTCAAAGAAACTCAGATCTAGACTTGGTTTTACCACAAATTCAGTGTGCCTTTGAGCAAGTCAATTCATGTTTCCAATCCCCTTTTCCTTCAACGATAGTATCTTCTCTTTCTAGGGTTCAGAACTGAAAAGAGATCCAGATTTAATTTTTTTTTAATTGTAGATGGACACAATACCTTTATTTTATTTTTAATTTTTATGTGGTGCTGAGGATGGAACCCAGTGCCTCACATGTGCTAGGCAAATGCTCTACCACTGAGCTACAACCCCAGCCCAAGATTCAGATTAAAAAAAAA
>JAJEJO010000117.1:774521-785324 GCA_020662805.1 Glaucomys volans
AGATTAAAAAAAAAAAAATTGTGTATGAAAAATCCTCTGTAAACTGTAAAGCTGCAATACAGGGCATAAGGAATAATTAGGCAATACCCTAATTCCTCCATAAAATATTTGCATCATAACTAGAGAATGACTTTCTCAAGGGGAACTAAGCACAGTAACAACAGGTTGGAAAGAAATTTTGAGAGCAGCCTTTGGATCTTAACAATGACCCTGGCTACCTTGCTACTTCAGGTCTTGGTCCCAGGAAGACATTGTTGAGCTGAATCAGCTTGCTGCCCTTGACTTCTTTGGAATCCTGTGTTTCTGATTCTTACTCTTTCTTCTGCTTTCAAACATTTATCTATCATCTTTCAGCCACATGTACAAGTTGGCTGCACAGTAACGGGTCTTTACTGCCCTCGTATGGTCACTTGCTGCCATGGTTGCATGGACTTCTGAAGGTGTGTACATGACAATGGCAGACCTGAGGAGGCCAGAGAAGCTCTCAAGATCAGGATTTCCCAGGGTCAGCAGAGTACTTAAAACTCAAGTGAAAACCAGATGCTAGAATCCAGAGCTACTTGATGGGAAGCAACAGTTTCTAGCTTCAAGTAGGACAAGAATTCAAGCCTCTGGATTCATCTTGCTAAAATGGTCAGTTCCTAAATTGTCCAGGAAAAGAGCTGAAGGCAACTGTGATATGTCCTTTCTCTGATAGGAAAATCCAAGAGTAGGGCTAGGACTAGAACCTGTCCTCCAATCCCCCAGCCCATTGAAACCAACAGCTAACTGAGCACCTATTTGTGAATTACTAGGTGCCAAGGAGTGGGGTACAAAATATGTGGTCTGTCCTCAAGAACTCATAAAACTTACAAATGTAAATAATTCATGTAAACACACACACACACACACACGTGTGTGTGTGTGTGTGTGTGTGTGTGTGTGTGTACTGGAGATCAAACCCTGGGGCACTTGACCACTGAGCTACATTTCCAGACCCTTTTATTTATTTTTTAAAATTTTGAGACAGGGTCTTCCTAAGCTGCTGAGGCTAGCTTTGAATTTGTGATCCTCCTGTCTCAGCCTCGAGCTGCCATCATGCCAAGCAACACACATAATTAACAGATATGAAGCCATTAGAGTAAAGACTATTGTAGAAGTAAAAATAAAGAGCTACAGGACTGGTGGGAAGAGAGGCATGGGGATCAGGAAAGCTTCCTGAAGGAAGTGAGACTCAAGGTTTAACATTTTAAAAATAAGAGCCTGGGGGAAGAAAGAATAGGAGAGCAGATTTTTTAGGGCAGTGAAATTGTATCTGTACCTTATAATGGTGGATATGTGGCATGACATTTGTATAAACCCACAGAATGTAAACCAAAAGTGAATCCTAAGGTAAATTATGGATTTGAGGTGATAATGATGTGTCAGTGTGTATCAATTATAACAAATGTTCCATTCTGGTGGGGAGGAATAATGGGGAGGCCAAGCATGTGTAAAGGCAGGGATATATAGAAAATCTCTGAACCTTCTACTCCATTTTTCTGTTAACCTAAAACTCTGCTCTAAAACCAAAAGTATTCCAAAAATCACTGGGGGAGAGATGAAAGAATGTATTAGTTCCATTTGTTTTTCAGGGTAGGGGGGACACTAAGGATTGAACCCAGAGGTACTTTTCCACTGAGTCATATCTGCAGTCCTTGTTTATTTTTTATTTTGAGACAGGGTCTTGCTAAATTGTTCAGGGCATTACTAAGTTGCTGAGGCTATCCTCAAATTTGTAATCTTCATGCCTCAGTCTCCCTAGTCACTGGGATTAAGTTGTGTGACACCGTGCCTGGCTTAATTCCAATTTTTGAAAAAAAGACACTAAAAATTAGCAATTTTCTGCTAATAAATGAATCGCTAAGTATAGTCATCTCAGTATCCATGGGGTTTTGGATCCAGGACCCTCAAATACCTAGATCTGCTGATGATTAAGTCCCTTATATAATATAGCACAGTATTTACATAAAGTCTATTAAAAACAACATGTTTGTTACCTAACAAACATGAGCAAGGAAGACCACAACGACACTGATACCAGTTTCACTTTGGGAACCAATTTTGTGTTGAGCATGGCTAAAATTTTTACAGGTATTTTAGTTATTTAATCTCTACAATAGTATTGGGTGGGTGCTATTTTCTCTGCTTAATGGACAAGGAAGCTGTGGTTCAAAGCTGGTAGGGCAAGCCTTGATAGAAAATACAGGCAGAAGAAAAAGCAAAAGGTGTGTCTAGGGCAAACAACCTGTTATTGCTAGAGTATCAGGTGGTATAAAGGGAGGGACAAGGGCATGTATGGGGTCATGATGATCAAAAACTACATGAACTAAGGGAATTTAAAGCCTCAAGGGAATTACATCTCACTATTTGGAAACTTTACAGATTTCAAAACATGGCATTCTATTCAGGGATGTATTAGAGATTTGTGGAAGAGAGTTAATAAGGAAAAGATCAGGAAGGGAGACCTATATGAGGTGAGGGGAGCTTGGATTAGGACAGTGGGCAATGCAGAGGAAGAAATGTAAAAGCTCTCAATAGAGAAATTAAAATAGACTTGAGGGATGGAGGCAGAGCTACTCTTAATGAGAACCACTGTCCCACTGTGTACTGAATCCTCTGACCTGCCTCATCAATGCCAGGTCCTATGGGGGAGAAAGATTTCTGGTCTCCTATGGAATCAAAGTCTCAGTTCCACTCTGGAATATGATGTACCAAACATCTAAACCAAAGCAGAGCAAAATCTGCTCAGGCACCGGAGGAGTTGTCTTGAAAACTGTTCACATCAAGTGAGGATGGATTCTCAGGACTTGAATAGCCAGTCACAACAAGAGACCACACCAGTTTGATGCTATGACCCCTCCTCCTACCACTAAAGGTCAGAGTTTTGTGTCATTTCCCAGCAGTCCAGCATCTGGTTGGACCAAATCCTGTGTGGGAACTCAGCCCTCACACTACCCAAAACTTATTCCTGCTTTTGATAGCCACAGGGCTGGCAGGCTTCCCTCTGGTTCCCTCTCAGGAATCCATCCACAGCTGCTGGCCACTTGTCACACCCTATCTGGGAGGTGGCAGCATTTCAATAGTAAAGCAACAGATCCTCAGACTGTGGCTAACAGCTTCAAAGTCAGTTGGGAATTGTGTCATATTTCTAAAAACAGCTAACTCCTTTCAGTTCCAGTGAAGTAGTAATGGGTAAGGGTGTGGACTTCAAGGAGATAGCTAGGCTTCATATTTCCTAAACAATTGGGACAATTCCAGGGAAAATATTCATAGCAAGAATTCAACAAACATGAATAGAATGTGCCAGACACTATGCAAAAACCGAGCAAGAGTCCCTGTTCTCAAGGTGTTTTTATTCCAGGAAGAAGAGATGAGTCTTGAGCATCAGATATCTCTTTACTCTGCTTTTTCCTTCCCAAAGTTTTGGCAATGCCTTTCTACTTCATTGGTTTCTTATGTTTTGTTATTGGATACTACTACTGCCTAAAGTCACCCAAAGCCATTCCACTTGGTGAGGAGTACTGTGTCCAAGAAAACAAAACAAAATTTAGACATAACAAACAAAAAGTCACAGCAGTGACCCTTTTAAGGGGATATATATTTAAACATACCCCTAAAAAAATGTCATGTAAGACCTTCTATCTCTAAAAACACTTTGACAATGTACTCTGATCAGGAGTCAACTACAAAAGACACCTCAAATGCCCACAGTAACCCTGTCCATACCTGGAGGGTAGGGCTGAGGAAGGCACTGGGAAAATCACCCCAAACCCCCAGGGAAAGGTATAAGAAAAGGGGGGAAAAGGAACAAAGGGAGGAGACACAGCTTATAGCAAATTATGGTCTTCTGTGTCTTCATGTACATTATTTGGTCCTCTCAACTATCCTTGGGGACAGGCGTTGCACACATTAATCTCTAGTTTCCAGGCAAGGGAAAGCCTATTGTGACCCAGCACGAGCGATACTAAGCCTTCAGAGAGAGTAGGTGGGGACCGCAGTTGTGAGTGAGCCACAGCTTCTCAGAGCTCTGGTCAAGGTGCTATGAGTGATCCTGGAGATCCCTCCCATCATTCCAGCCTATTCTTACACCATGCTCATGATCAAGAGGCTACTAGCCAGGCGTGGTGGCACACGCCTGTAATCCAAGCGACTTGGGAGGCTGAGTCAGGAGGATCGCGAGTTCAAAGCCAGCCTCAGCAACTTAGCGAGGCCCTAAGCAACTCAGTGAGACCCTGTCTCTAAATAAACTACAAATAGGGCTGGGGATGTGGCTCAGGGGCTGAGTGTCCCTGAGTTCAATCCCTGGTTCAAAAAAAAAAAAAAAAAGAGGCTACTAAACGGTGAAGTCACAGAGCAGGTCTCTGAAGTGGGAAAGGGTGTTACTTTACAATATAATGACAAAGTCTGTGCTGATAATATGGAGATGGGACTTGAGGTGATCCATTTCCAAAATGAAATCACAATGACCCACTGAAATAAACAGACCTTACAAGTGGTCAAGTCATGGTGATGCTAAGTTGTTTGTTTGTTTGTTTTTGTAGGGGGCACAAGAATTGAACCCAGGGGTGTATAACCACTGAGCCATAACCCTCAGCCCTTTTTTAATTTTGAGATAGGGTCTCACTAGGTTGCTTAGGGTCTCACTAATTTGCTGAGGCTGACCTTGAATTGTGATCCTCCTGTCTCAGTCTCTGGAGTCACAGGGATTACAGGCATGTACCACCGTGCCCGGCAATGCTAAGGTTTTTATATCCTGAATTTTCTTTAATATTTTCTTCTCTATTTTTGTTTTCTTGGATACAACACAGGATTTATTGATGTGATTAAGAAGAGGACACACAGTGGAAGCCCTCATGAGTGCAGGGCCTACTACTTGTCCAGGGACCACAAGTGGGGATATATCTGACCCAACAGACATCAGGAATGAGTTGTTTCTCAGTCACCATGTCTTCAAATTCATTGGCATTAAACTTGGTAAATTTCCATTTCTCCGAGATGCAGATCTTCTGACAGCCAGGAAACTTGAACTTGGCCCTGCGTAGGGCCTCAATCACAAATAAATGGAATGCTTCACAAATTTGCATGTCATCCTTGTGCAGGGGCCAGCTAATCTATCATTTCAATTTTAGTATACATGGTACTAAAGTGAGCACTTAATATATATATATTTAGTTGTAGGTGGACACAATACCTTTATTTTTATGTGGTGCTGAGGATTGAACCCAGGGCCTCACATGTGATAGTCAAGCACTCTAACATTGAGCCAAAACCCCAGCCCCAAGAAAATATTCTTAATAAAAGGTTAAAGAACGTTCGGTGAGGTCTGTTTAATTATTCAGGGAATTTTAAAAAATTAAGGTTATATCCAAATATGACACTCTGGAAAAAGCAAAACTATGAGACAGTAAAAAGATTGGTGGCTGCCAGGGTTTGAAGGGGAGGGAAAGATGAACAGGTGGAGCATGCAGGATGTTTAGGGCAGTGAAACTATTCTGTATGGTACTATAATGGTGGGTACATGTCATTATACATTTATCAAAATTCATAGGATGTGCAGTACCAAGAGAAAACCCTAATGTAAACTATGGAGTTTAGGTGATATCATATCAGTGGAGGTTTGAGTGTGACAAATGCAGCCCTCTGGTGAGGGCTGGGACAGTGAGGGAGGCTGTATGTGTGGGGGACAGGGTGTGGATGGGAATGATCTATACTTTTTGTTCACTTTTGCCGTGAACCTAAAACTGCTCTATAGAATAAAGTATATTAAAAATATTAAAGTAATGTACTGGAGGGTTAAGAGCTGGACTCAGATACTAGACTGTTTGGGCTTCAGTCTAATTCACAGGCTGCTGAATGGCCTTAAACAAGTTTTAACTCTCAGGGCCTCAGTTTCCTCAATTATATAACTAACGGAAATTATAGTACCTACCTACCTCAGTGATCTCTTCTGAAGAATAAATGAGACTCATTCAAAGCAGTTAGCATAGTGCTTGACACTGGGAACATTAAATAAATTTTAGCTATTTTTGGAAATTTTTAATAAAAATAGTTAAGAAAAGTTTTGGCTTTCTAGATAAGTTTTAGGTCCCTAATTCCTAAAGTGGATCAAGAGGCTTGTTTTGATGTTAAATATATAAATGACATTTTTTTCTCCAAAATGTTGTTCACTATGGTATTCACATTTTATCTTTTTCTTACATCAAATAAGTGCCCATAACCAGGAAAAAATTTTGTTCCCTGTACCAAGATAGGAAGATCAGCTGCCCGAGACTGTGGTTTCTCTACATAATTCCTGTCTGTCACCTAGATTTAATGAATCCTACTGAATCTCCCCACCCCAATGCTGAAGTTCATTTGTTAGACAACCATGACTGTTCGTCAGCCCTCTCTTCTGAGATCCAGGCCTATGTATCCAACTGCCCTCTGGACATTTTACTTAGGTGCTTCAAAGGGTTGAATTCATGACCCCTCCACTTTTACCCCAGCCTTCCTCAGTTCCTCATCTCAAGGAATGACCCATCATCCACTCAGATATGTAAGTCAGCAACCTAGGAAAAAATCCTGGATTCCTTTCCTTCACCCTACACAACCACATCACTCAACCTCAGTCATTCTACTTTTAAAAATATTGCTAGGATCTACAAGTCTCTTTCCTTCTTGACCACTGAATTCAATCCATCATCTCTCAGCTGGACTGCTGCCACCGGCTCCTAACTGGTCCTCCTGAGTCCTCTTGCCTTTTTTCACTCTTTCTCCACACTGTAGCTTGAGTTTGGAGAACTCAAGCTGACCAGGGACACCCTACTGGCAGGTAAGTACTGTGTTCCTTCAGCGACCAAGTATTTTTTTTGCATGATATAAGTAAACAAGTAAATAACCTTACTTGTGTTTTTGAAAAAAGGAGGCTGGCTTACTCTAACTTCTGGTAACCATAAACTGCAACCCATATGTTAGGTCATATTGGGTGGCTGCAGGGGGAGGGAGCACGGTCACCTAGCAACACACTGTGCCAGAAGTGACATTTTGAATACAAATCTTCCAAATATGCATGAACTGGGACACACTTTTTAAGAAAGACATAGGGGAACGTCTTGAACCAAATAAAACCTTAAAGATGAATCAGTCTAGACCAGGGACTGTCAACTATAGCCTGTGGGCCAAATCCAGCCTGCCAGTTGTTTTTATAAATAAACACTTAATAGAAAAAAGTCACACTCACTCATATATTGTAAACACTACTTACAAGTGTACTACAAGAGCAGAGCTGAGTAGCTGCAACAAATCATATGGCTTATGAAGCCTAAAATACCTGGTCCTTACCAGAAAAAAACTGGATGCAGAAAAATAATACCCTTGAGGTTTGTAACCTTGGGTTTTACATCAGAGCCACGTGGGGTTCGTGTAGAAGAAATCACCTCAGGTATTCTGCTTCAACTGATCTGTGGTTGAGATCCACAGTAACTAAAAACTTTAAAATTTTTCCTGAGTTGCTGAGATTACAGGTGTGCACAACCATGCCTGGCTTGTGTCCCCCTTTTTTAATAACTATTAACATCTTTGAAGTCCTGAAAAGGAAATCCACCTCCATTACCTCATTTGATCCTTAAGTGCATCTGAGGTTCCAGGAGCAAGAAGCACTGCTAAACCTGCTTGAGATGACAGAATGGAGACTCAGAGAATTGAGTCCTATTTCCAGTCTCCTATTTAGTGAAAGGTAGCTAAGACACATGTGGAGGACTTTTAAATCAAGTTCACTGGCCATGGATGTTAACTGTACAAATTATATATTTAGATTTTTTTTGATATGTGGAATCCCACTTGCTTTCAGTGTCTGTAGACATGAGACCCATACCTACTGTTCCCAGAACCTTAGAAATCTGCCCTCCTCCAGCAGTCTATGCTCTGTGGAGTTACTGGGATTCCTCAGGGTCAATGTGAGGAGAGGATGTGTATGTGTAGCTCCAATCCCTGTGCCTTCATTTCACCCACAGCAGATATATTTTTACCTGTTCAAATAGTAGGGTCACACATACAACTGTGTTTGAATAGAGTTTCATATGTGAAGACCACTGGTGTGGCTCAGATCTTTGTCCACTGTTTTGATCCAAGATGATATGAACACTGCCCCCAAATTCCTGCCACTTCTTACATCGTCAACCAGTTTTCCCGTTGGTCTGAATGAAGTCCAAAGTAAGTTTCTCAGAGTACCAACACTCTCTTTTAAGAGATGAAGGACTTAGTTTTAGCAGACTAGAACTTTCCACATCTGCCATGGTAACTGAAGTGGCTCATTCCTGCTTCCTGCCTACTATTGTATACACTGTGCGATCCATTATAGGAAAGCACCAGTCTCATGCACTCTCTAGTTTGGCCATAGCATTTCTCCCCAAGTATGTCTGCCTTAAGCCTAACCCAAATGCTCTCCACCTTGCTGCATCCCTTCACTTCCCTGCTTTCCTATCCATGGAAGTGAGGCATTAATCATGGGGAAAAGGGGTGGGGTAAGACATCTTCTTAAATTTCTTTCTGTTTCCAAAGAGGAAGGAACTTTTATACCCCTCTTTACAGAGGTGAGAAACCCCACACTGGGCGGAACACATTCAGCTTTTCATTCTATGACTGTATTTGCACCCTTCCATAAGAGCAGGATGACTGATTAGTCACAGCCAGGATTTTCAATGGGTTTTTATCAGACTGGGGCCTGAGTATGTGAAGTGGTACTATGGTTAACCAGGTGCTGGGAAGTCAGGGTCTGTTCTCAAATGTGGAGGGAGGATTAGAGTTGGAGGCAGTAGGAAACCACTGTCAATCTAGACTGAGTGCTAAGAATGACAAGGATATCTAGAGTCACATCCATGAGAATACTTTCATGTTTCAAGTTATCTGAGGAAGCAATATTATTGAATCCTATAGCCTAACTGCCAGAAATAGCCTAGTGTTCAGGAAAGCACAATCCTCCACTGCTCTGTTTTGCTTTGAAATTGTGTTACTGGGGATGGGGCCGCAAGCATGTTAGACCAGCTACACCTCTAACCCACAGTCCCTAAGTCTTAAATCAAAGAGGCTATGATTTTAAATGAATATTAGGGCATCTTGTCTTCTCTTTTTATAATAGAGTCCTGTTTCTCACTTTACTATTTCTCAAAATATATGGTTCCCTTTTTATATTATATACATAAATACTTTTAAACATAAATACCTAAATCAGGAGAATTGGATAAGCAGATAAATTCAGGAAACCAATACCATGGAAGAAAAAAGTCAATCACCAGATTTTACATATGATCATCTGAACTTCTCTGGCCATTCAACTTCATATATTATTCCAAATAGTCTATTTTACATGGTCCATAAGGTCTTCCTCTGGAACTCTGAAGAAATCAATAGCCATATTTGTCATTAAGATGGGTTCTGCCATCTCCACTTTGGCCTAGATCAAAGTATAAAAAAGAAACAAATTTACTCTTCCAAAGTCAAGAGGGAAAAAGATATCCAGATAATTGTAGGCCATGATAGAAATTTTACTTTTGTATACAATTTTGGAATGTAGTCCTTTTTTCACATCAACCCTAACATCTATTAGTAGATAAGCAGCACACATTTCTAGTAACTAAACTTCTACTAATTACTATTATCTTAGAAACACCATTTGTAGAAAAAGTAACATATAATGAGCATATGAAGAAATAAGCATCTAATATATTGCCCTAGATGTATATGTATGAACACAAAATTTGTACAGTCTTTACAGAATGCAATTCAGAATATCTTAAAAACAGCTTTGATCCAGTATGCTAACCTTTATTAGTTTTTTCTATAAATGTACCTCTATACTTTACATATTATATATATTACAAAATTACATTCATTAGTGGTTACTTATTGCAGAGCTATTTGTAAAGGCAAAAGACTGGAAACAGGGTTAAATATCCATTAGGGAAACTTTTAAATAAGTAAAGGTATAGTCACACACACACCCCCCCAAAAAATGTAAAAAGAAAATGATAAATCTGTAAGTAATTATGGAAGGATCTCTATACAGTGCTAAGCACAAAACAGCAAGGAACAGAAGATGATTCTATTTGTGCAAAGTGGTGAAATATGTGTTTTATTGTCTATATAGACCTTTTGTTTAATATATAAGAATTAATAAGAAACTGATAATATTTTGTTGTCTCTAGAGGAAAAAATGAGTAACTGAGGCACGGTCCGAACACTTTTTTTGTTTTCTATTAATTTAATAAAGAAAATTTAAAATATATACAAAAGCAAATAGAAGAATATAATAAACCCCATATACTCCTCATTCAGCTTTAATAATTATCAATATGTGGCCAATCCTGCTTTATCTCTTACCCCTTCCAAACCTTCTCTGGATTATTTTAAGGTAAATCCCAGATGTCATTCCATCTATAGACACTTGGGTATATTTGTCTAGAATATAAGGACTTTTCCCAAAAAACAGAACTCAACATCATTCACACTTTAAAAAATCAGTGATAATTTCTTAGTATCTTACTATCAAATATCCAGCTAGTGTTCAAAATTATCTGGCTGGCTCATAATTTTGAAAACAGTTGCTTGTTAGAGTAAGTATCCAAACAGGGTGCACAGATTATATTTTGTTGATATGTCTCTTCAGATCTTTAATCTACCTGATCTCACAGAAGGGAAACTTTTCACTATATACTCTTGTAACTTATTTTGAATCTTAAACATGTATGGCCTATTAAAATACATAAAGAAAATCTAAGAGAAAAGGAAAAGAAAAATTTAAAAATA